>VZTY01013596.1:107706-157789 GCA_013400935.1 Turnix velox
TGTCCCTGCCTATGGCAGCGGGGTTGGAACTTGATGATCTTTAAGGTCCCTTCCAACCCAAACTATTCTATGATTCTATGATTCTGTTACATACTTGACAGCAGTTCGGTGAGGAATATGTCACATTCTCACTACAGTAAGTGTCTACAAGAATTTTTAAGGAGAAAATTATGGAAAACTTCAGTGCACATATTTGTTACAAATTGGCTTTTTTTCAGTGACAGGGAGAAAAAAAAATGGCAACTGATGGCAGTGGTAAGAGGAATAAGGTTAACAGCGCAAGAAACAGAGTCATATGAGTCAATAAAGCAAAAATACTTCTTGGGGTATTTGTACAAAAACACCTTAGAATCACAGACTTGTTAAGGTTGGAAGACTTTTTCAATCACTTAATCCAACCATCAACCTATCACTACCAAGTCCGCCATTGAACCACATCCCGAATCATTACATCTACACATCACCTGAATAACAAGCGTCAAGGTTGTTTAGCTTGATCAACAACATCTACAGCCTTTCCCTCATCCACTAAGTGAATCACCTTGTCATCAAAGGCAGTCACGATAGTCAAGCAGGACTTGTCTTTCATGAAGCCATGCTGACTGTAGATCCAGAAATATTCTAGATGCAGTTCAAATATTCTGATCAACCTCATTGTTAAACCTGGCAACACTTGTTAAATAGCAAAAGGGTCCTGAAATTCATTTAATAAAATCAAAAGACCTAATCCTGTCATTATTTGATATACTTATTTTATAAAATTTTTACAAGTAGCATAATCAGAGAATTTCAGAAAACAGGGTTTTTTGATATTTCCACAATCAGAAATTTCCTTCTATGTTATTTCAGTTCTCAGGGATTTGTTCTGTCTTCATTTTACAGACAAAACTGTGCTGTGTTACTTATAAAAACTGTGAAGTCAATACATTCCTATAATCCTTTAAAGTTACTATAATTCTTTAAACCTTCCTATAATTCTTTAAGTGTAAGTGGTTTCTTTCTGCAGTAAAGCAGCAACAACAAGCAACAAACAGCCAAGATGAGACAATGATCGCTATTATTCTCATTATCTAGACTAGAAATACACAATTTTCTGTAAGTCCTAAGGCTTAGGCTCAAAAATCCTAGAGAATGTCATTTCACTGAAAAACAAAGATAATTATCTTTGAAATCACATAGGTAATAAAAAGCCACTTTACAATATGTTTCACATTCCAAGCTTACATACTATGCACTAAACTTCAATGGTGTGAGGTTTTCCTCTTCTGAAAAACACAGGACTTCAAGCCAAATAAATCTCAGAAACTAATATTAAGATGAGACAATGTGGCATGTGTATTTTCACTCAACTTCAGAAAGGACAGCTGTCCTGTACAAACTGTAAAATCAAGTGACAACTCCCAAGCAGATGAATTAGACTTAAGCTTCATAGGTTGTCCAGAGGGATTACAAATTAAAAAAGCAGAACACTCAGCAGAAGAAACTCCAACTGCAGTACAAACAGCGAGTTGCATAAACTGATCCTGACCACACTTGATAACTGAAAAACAGAAGCACTGCCAAGCACATGACAACAGTCGAAGTGCTTGAGTTGCAGTGCTTCCCCCAGTCCCAAGCAAAATGTTGTGCTGACACAAGTTAAATATGGGAATCAGTGTTCTGGAATCCAGAAGTTCTGTTTTACATGGGTAGAAGCAGTGCAGGCAATGCTACAACATAATAAAAAGCAACTGCAAGATGAGAACACCATCACATTCTGAGATGTATTTTTCTTGAGCTTCACATAACTTTGGAGTGCCTCTGATGACACATCCACCCCACAACTGAATCATTATTTGTTACTGTCACCTTTAGACATGTCTGTTGTACTAGGACACTGACAGCAAACACTAAGAGGGTTCTGAATAAGCAGAAGAATTTCAAATAGTAAGTTGACGTAAAAGAAAAGGTAGTCAAAGTTTTTAGATAATTATGTCAACAAATCCTTGGAGCAAGTTGTAACTGTTAAGTAAAGAATTCTGCTCAGCACGGATTGAGTGTAGTGACACAAGCAGCAGTAACAAGTTACTTTCAAGTCAATCCCTTCCTACATGAAATGTCAGCAGTCATAAACTCCATTCTTTTTTTTTTGTTCTCTCTCCTACAGAAATACATTTTTCATTACCAATTCAGGTCTTTATTTTGAAGCCTTTGTCACAGTAACTAAGATTTAATACTGAACTTTTCAAACTGAAATTTGGTTTAGAGAAATAAAATCCACAAAAGTGAGAAGGACTCTCACACAAGCATCGAACAATAGGTCTCTATCTCCAGTTGCACATGCAGTTTAGATCATACAGTACCTGTAGTCACCAAAGTGTTTCTGTGTTTCTACTTACTGTCTTAATTTTTTGAACAGATGGAAAACAAAATTTAAATTCTAATTCCCCTTGGTCTTAAAAATTCTACAATTCACTGTGACAGTTTCAAAGAGCAAGAATGACTGATCACTTTCATTTTTAAACCTTCCCTAAGTTCATGCTTTTCCTGAAATTCCATTTGCTCATTAGTAGTGTCACCTGCTGAGGAAACACACCAAGCAGTTACCATGAAGTGACACAAGGAACACGACAATGAGATTCCACAACACAAGCAAGTTCTCATAACATTAGTTCCTTGGCCTGGGTTATAATCTATAATTCTCTTAGCAAATACAAATAAGCCATTTAAAAATTGAAAACAAAATGGCCAAACCTTGATTTACAGTATCCCATCAATTTGCTTATATAATTTCACCTTAATCAGGAAACCTGGAGAAAGAACCATGAAGATGCTGAGAGAGCTGGAGCAGCTCCCTTCTGAGGACAGGCTGAAGGAGTTGGGAGGAGCTTCTCAATACCTCCTTCGGGGGACTCCAGAGGGCTGGGGTAGGACTTTTGAATAGGATGTATGTTGGAAGGACTAGGAGGGATGGATGCAAACTGGAAGAGGGGAGATTTAGGCTGGAGATAAGGAAGAAAGAAGTTGTTTGGTGTGAGGGTGGTGAGAGGCTGGAAGAGGTTGCCCAGAGAGGTTGTGGATGTCCCCTCAATCCCTGGAGGTGTTTAAGGCCAGGCTGGATGAGGCATTGAGCAGGCTGGTGTGGTGGGAGGTGTCCCTGCCCATGGCAGGGGGGTTGGAACTAGATGATCTTGAAGGTCCCTTCCAACCCAAACCATTCTACGATTCTACGATTCTGATTCAGTACTTTTCAGATACGTAGTTGAATATATTTGCTCCATTTATTCCTTTCTAAGAGTCTGTTTCCTCTTCCAGTGCTTTCATTCTCAGCTTGAAGAACATGGTAGTTCCCTGAAGCTCAAAAGAATTACTCAAATGTTTATTTTTAAGTATACATTAGCAAAATCAGTGTTTTAACCTTGTCTTTCCATACACTGTATAATTCATAGCAAACAATGAAACATTCTAATAATGGTGAAGCCCTGAAGCCATGGGCCTTTGCGTCTGAATCTTCATACTGTGTTCATCAGGCAATTCATTTTAAGTGCATCAGAAATATTTCTTTTGTGAGAACAGATGCTTTCAGATACTAAACTCGTAATCTGGTATTTCTCAGACTCTTGAGATTGCTACTGTGTACAAGGTGCTAATCATGTTACTCTTCAGGTAACACAAGAGAAGGACAAAGTTATATAAATTAACAGGTACAAACACAGTAAAAACTACTTAGGCATCTAAATTGATCATAACAAACAAAGCTAGCAGGTTGTGCTCACTTTGTTCACAGAGCTGGCTTATTTCTTTCTCAGCCGGTTTAGTCTGTGTAGTTAAAATATGATCAGACTTCCATTATGCCTGTGTTTCTAGCAGTGCTCCTAATTTGACTTTCCAGTTCGGATTCTTAAAAGCTTGTTTTTGAGGCTTAATCAGGAATATAAGTAAAGAAGCCAAAGGGGAAAAAGAAAATAAATATAAGTTGCTTCTCTTCTCCGCTAAAGCATTTTAGAGCAAAAGATAACATTATTTGTTGATTATTCTTTATATTAATTCAAGTCCAGCTTAATGTTTCAACCATTCATGAATATCAACCAAGAGGCAGTATGATGTAGTCAGCAACCTAACAATTCAGTACATGAAGGAAATTACAAATGCAGTAGACAATGGATTATGAAAGTCTAGGAAAGTCTAACAAGCTGTTTAGCACTGAGATCCAGCAATTCACCAGTTGTTACTCTAGAGCTAACCAAACAATTTGGTTTACACTGTGCAGTTCCTTATGGACAACATTCTTCGTTTCTAGTTTCCCAATTTTATGAATGAATTCTGCTTCTTTTTGTGAAATCAGAATTTGCTCTTTTTTCCCCTGAATAAAACTGGATAGAACTCAGATCTTGAACATCCCTAGTTGAGGATACAAGAAGTGGTGTGAATAGAGATACTCTTCTATGGTATCTTTATTCACATCTATACACTGGTTTTGTGCTTGATTTGTGTGAACAAAGAACAAAGATTTTCCAGTATGCTATAATTATGAAGAGGAGAAAGAGAAGTATCATTTTCAAGGAATATATTGAATTTGTATCACCTGGCTTTATTATAGGTGTTTTTTTTAACTTAAAGACTTTGTCTCAAGTTTATTTGATTGATTAAATTAGTCAGGCCTTAGTGTCAATATAGAGACAGCAAATATAATGTACAGCTCTCAACATTTAAGTTTCCTGTCCTTAAGCTGCTATTATATTTCAATTACTATAACAGTCAGTTTCTTTCTAATTGAGTTAAAAGGAGTTCACAGAAGTGAGAAATTTATCACAGCTCACAGATGCTTTCCAAACATGTCACTATAAAAAACCCCGAAACTTTGCTAGTAATTGTTATGAAATTTTTGGTTTTCTTTCACTTTGGCACTCTTTAATAGAGAAAAACCTGAATTCTTAAATGATTAACTTACTCCTCTTCACAATAAATCATTAATTTGCCAAACACCTTGAACTAATGTTTGAAGCTCACATTAAATGCAATTGAGTATTTAACATTTTCCCTTCACAATTACTTCGCTCAGTTTCACCTGTTATTTTTATTTTAAGCAACTCTGTCTCTATTCTGAAGCAAATATTCATCATCAACTAGTTGATGATGAATACAAATCACTGAAGTGGGCTTTCGACAGAAAAACCTACAAACAAAACCCAAACATAACCTCATTTCTTCATTCTAATTTCTTACCAAATAAATATGATCCGTGATGACACATTAAATCCTAAATTATATTTCAGGATTAAAAGTGAAGTAAGCAAAATGGATTTCAAAAATTATTAAATTTCTGTCTGTATCATGGGATCATGTGGCTGGCAAAACTATTCTTTAGCACCACTGGACATGTAATACAAGTGAATATATGCAAATCCATTTATGCCCTCATAGATGAGACCCAGCACCAACAAAAATGAGCTAGGTCACCCCCTCAAGACAGCTCTCGTGCTCACACAGTCTCTGCCAGGATAGGCTCAGGTGTGCTTGATAAGAAGGAAAAGAAATTCCATGATGTTCCTCTAGATGAGAGTATATCAGCTGATGACATTAGCAATCACATGTGTAATATCAACAGGAATTTTGTGACTGGATTAAATCCTAATTCCACTGAATCCTACTTTGCTAATTGATGTGGATTTTAATTCTGCAGTCCTGCCAGGGAACAGCAATTGGTGCAAAAATAAATTATGTGGGTTATACTCACAAGTTCTATTGGTTCCTCTTGTAACTTTACTAATTTTTTTTAATTTGAATGTTAGTTTATCCCAGAAAAATTAATGCAATTATAAAACGATATCAGTTTCCAACTCTCCTTTCCCTGAAGATCAGGGATCAGTTTCAGATCTTAGTTCATATTTTAAAAAATTACTGTGAATTAAAAACTTAGTCGGTCAAATAACAACTTCATAATATAGGGTAGAAAATCCTAAATGATGGTCCAAATTCAAACCTGGCATGAAAAATGCAACTTGGATAAGATACATCAATTGCTAGGAAGTCTTCAGTTTTCTTACCATTGCACAGCTTCGACTCAAATAGCAACTTATAAGTATATAAAAGAATGAAATCCTGAAGGCATATGTTGTTTGCATCTATCATCATTTCATTACTATTGCATGAACAGAGGAACATACTAGCAGTTGGCTAAGGTCTTGTATCTTTTTAAACACAGATAAAGAAGAATGACTCTTGCACTGTAATTCCACATATAATAGATGATCAAATTACTTCTTGCTGTTACTGAATTCTTTAAGAATCATGGGAAATTGTACTGCACTCTCTAGATACTTGAATATGCATTTCAGGTACTATCTATTACAGAAGTATAGGCAGGTTATATAATATTAAGAAAAGGGAAAGGAAAAAAGGATTCTATAGCATTACTTAGCACAGTACCATTTGGTTCAGTGGCCTACATTAATCTACATCCCTTTGAAGTCTGATACAGTTCAGTTTTCCATGGAGACACTTCTATGGAAGCTAAATTAAAAACCTTTTAAGAGGTCTTCCTTTATGAAGAACAGTTTTGAACACTCTACATTTATATTAAATACACTGTAAATGGAACTAGGAAATTTGATTTGAAACTATGCCTAAGCAACTGTTTAATGCCTTATCTACTTAGATTCCAACATAAGATGGAAGGTTATGGTATTCTTGTTTTTATCTCTGCTCGGGTTTGTCGTGTGTTATTTTTGCTATTGGTAGAAGTCTTGACATTGATTCTACAGCAAAATAGGTTTTTCATGTCTTATATCCCTGCTGACTCTACTGAGTACTATTTCTATTTCTGTTCCAGTGAGTCAAAGGCACAGTTATCTCCATCTCCATCTCACACATCTCTAGATCATATCCACTACCCTCCTTGAAACTATTCAACTACTAACATACACTAAAATAACAACTGTTTCATAACATCTTTTTCTAGAAATTTGCTGTACTTATCTTAGTGAGAAAGACCATGTGCCTCAAGGCATGCTCTTTTTTCCAACAGTACTTATTGGTCTAAAAGAAGTATTAATTTACATTATTATATATGAAGTAGCCTGAATTCTTTAGGCTGTTTATGTGTAAAATACACAATAGTTCACAAATCTTTGTCTGTCATTATTTGCCCTGTCAAGCTAAAGGTTCAGCTGCACTTTCCCGTTTTTGTACATTGTAATCAGCCTATTCTACACAATTGTAACAACACATTAGTTTTAGCTCTCTATCACAAGCTCATATTTGAAGTTGCATTCCAACATTATAAGTGGCACACTGATCCTAATGGAACATCAGAGCATTACAAACTGAATGCAGGTATGTCAAATCACACAGTCTGATTTCTGCCAAATGAAGACTGGATGTCATAAATACATTTTTTGGCCATTCACTTGGAGAGCTAAGCCTTTTTATTCCTTTTTATTTGTATGACCACTGGGTTCCAAGTGACAATGGCTTTCCAGAAGTAAATATACAAGGACTTAAAAGTCTAGAGGAAGATTTTGCCTGTGATGATATGAAATACATAGCAAATTAAGGCAGGTACCATGCAATCTTTGCAAAACTGCTAAGAGCAGATCAGTATAAATGATCCAGAGGGACTTCCCTGGACGTGTTCAAGGCCAGGCTGGACAAGGCATTGAGCAACCTGGTCTAGTGGGAGGTGTTCCTGCCCACGGCAGGGGGGTTGGAACTAGATGATCTTGAAGGTCGCTTCCAACCCAAACTATTCTATGATTCTAAGGCCTCGTAATGACATTACTTTCTGCAGACCGCTCATGAAACATAGGTTTAACTTTACCTTTTGTACCATAATAAAATGCTTTTTAAATGTTGTACATGCAGATTCTAGTCTTAAGACATGTAATAATACACAAAGGAGAGGATGTCCTGAAACCTACATGTGAAAACAATGACTGATCAGATTATAAACTATGACAAAATACCACATCCCTCAGTAGGGTCAGACCTTGAAAACAGCACAATAATTGATGGATGCAGGAGTCCACTAATCCGTTGTTATGCACATATCTGTAGAATATGGCCCTATCAACAACCCTACAGCAAACACCTACTTGGTCTTTTGGGTGAGAGATCAAAATAGAAAGTCTAGCCTGTTATAGGCAGAGAATATGTGAGGATCAGATTCAAACAATTGGGAAATGTAAGGTGGACTTCACAACCTAAAGACTGGCAGTGAAGAAACCAAGCTATTTTTTTTCTCATTTGTTTCAATGAGAGCAGGCCATTGCCTCTTTAAAACAGGAAAAGATGCTTCCATTTTACATGTAGTAAATGGTAATGTAAAGCAAAAAATGTTTTAAATACTGATACTTCCTTGGTTAGTATGACATCCAAGACTTCACACAGGACTGTTGAATTTAGATGTAAATATGTACATGGCAGCTGCACCTTTTCTTGTTTTAAACTAGAAGTCAAATTCAAGTTTTCACTTTAGCCCTTTATGTTGGAGGGAATCAAAGTACAGGGTACTCTGTTCTGATCAGCTATCAGTGTAAATAACAAAAAAAGACATACTCTATAAACACAAAAAAACCTTGAAAAAACTTTTCTGGCATGCAAGGAAACAAGGATCATATTGGCAGATTTTGTCAATATTAGGTTTCACTTATATTAGGAAAATCCTTCCACTTTGACTGAAGCAAGCGGTGAAATACAGCACTTGAAATTTAACTGAGAGACACGGCTAGGGAGGTCCCACTTCTAGGTCGCTGAAAGCAGAGTAAGCTGAAATTGCACATGAATGTTAAAAATACAAGTGTAAATATGACAACCATCAAAGATCTGAGTGTTAGATTTTTTTTTCTATAGTCCTTTTATAGATTTCATGCATTTTAATAAGCCTCAATTTGTACATACTGTGAACTATAATTGTCTTGCTTTCAGGTTGATTTACTACTGTTGACAGGAAAGGAGCATAAAAGCATCACCTTTTAATTTTTTTCAAATACTCAATGCTGCAATGGAGTGATTAGAAGGATCATAAATAATATATTACACACTTTCAGGAATGTTCAGAATTACATTTTGAATTAAAACCACTCATATAATAATGTCAGAAAGGCTTTATTCCAATTAATTCATTCCTTAATACTCTAAGCATCTGATGAAGTCTAATGGAGGGCATTTTCTCCATTCTTCCAAAAATACTACATTCAAGGAGCAGTGGTACTTTTATGAAATACAGAATCTTATATAATACAACAACAACCTTAAATTAAGTTCTCCATTAGGTTTCCACAGGTAAGAACATGATGTATCCAAGCTCACTTGCAAGCAGTACTTGTAATTCTTTTGGATTCATGTTCTTAATTTCTTATTTAAGTGACAGCCTTGCCAAATGCAGGCTGATCAAAACACTTGCTGAGGGCAATGTATTGAAAACAACACCCTATTCCATATGGACACTAGACATTACATCAAAGCCGCAGTTTTTCAGATTCTAAATTAAGGAACAGAGGATTGACATTGACAGTCTTGTTGGTCTAACCCAAGCCTCCTGCAATCTCTAAATCATTTTCCAAAAGCTGTTCAGTCCAAATTGACGAGCTGAACATGTACATTACACATCTTTACAATTTTTAACATGCTCCACAGCCTACTATGACCCAAGGTCCCCAGACAACAACTACTTCCCTTCAGTCCCAATACACAACTGAGGGATTTCTTTTTTTTTTTGCTCTTTTTCAAAATAGCAAACAAACACCATAATTCCTTACAGACTATGGCCTAAATAATAAAGTAAATTTGATTTGTCAGCTATCACTATCTTTTTCTTCAGAAGGAACCTTTCTGAACTGTAAGACATCAAGTAGTGATTCACAGAGCACAGAAGCCAGGTAGATGATAGACATCAGCATCACTAAAATTTTATTATAGCCTACTACACAGCTGAGTCCTCAACAGCTAACTTTATCAGGAAGCAGAAACTAAACTCTAGAGTTTTCTTCAAAACCAAAGTTCTGATTTCTCTGGTTATTTTTTCCAAACAGTGCAGTGCCCAAAATACATACTGGCACCACTAGATTATAGGATATAAGGTTGGAAGGGCTCTTCTTTGCTATGGAGTGTAAAGTCCAGCAACCGTTAACACCCTTGTAATCTTGCCTTTAAATATATCAGACTTCATTGTATGAATAACTAAACTCCTTGTCTTCATTGCTTCTATTGCCACAATGTTTCTTGAAGCAAATAAGTAAGTATAACCACTAGGTAAAATCAAATTCTATAACACAATGACAATTTTCTAACTCTCTAAGTTGAAGCTAAAGATTTCCATGTTTTTCAACTTACAGTGCTAGTCTTAGTTCTCCTTGCTTCTCAGTCAGAGCAGTTCAATCCCTGGCACACTTTGTCTTCATAGAATCATAGAATCATAGAATGGTTTGGGTTGGAAGGGACCTTAAAGATCATCAAGTTCCAACCCCCCTGCCACAGGCATGGACACCTCCCACTAGATCAGGCTGCCCAGTGCCAGGTCCAGCCTGGTCTTGAACACCTCCAGAGAGGGGGCGTCCACAACCTCTCTGGGCAACCTAAATCTCACCTCTTCCTATTTGCATCAATTACTCCTAGTCCTGCCATCCTGGACCCTATTAAAAAGTCCCTGGGAACAGGACAAAGACAGCAAAATGAAGCCCCCAACTCAGATTTTTAACTTTGTTGGATTTGGAAGTGATAACACAGCACACCCCACACACCCCCAGCCCTGCCCGCCTTGGCCATCGCCATGGTCCCAGTGACGTGGGGTGACAGCGCTGTGACATCACAGGTGTCACCAGGCAACCGAGCTGTGACCTCAGCACAGGAGTCCCTATAAAGCAGAGGCCACCCCAGCCTGGCCAACAGTGGATGGTGAAGCGTGCTCCCAACAGCAGCAGCAGCTCTGTCCTCTCCTTGCCTTCCTGCTGTCTTCAAAGATGAGGAACTTTCTAAGGAACAGCACTGTGTCACAGGTGGTACAGTGCACACCTTGTCCTCTGGGAGTAGACATTGTACTCAATTCAAAACATAAAAGAATAGCTGCCTACTTTAAGGTAACTTTTTTCTCATTTACTAATGATGCTGGTCAGTTTTGCCACAAATAGAACTGTGTGAATGGCACAATAACAAAGACTACCTGCATATGCACTCAGCAGCACTCTCCAAAGCTGTAACTGAGACATAATTTCATCTCCACTGGCATATCACATGTTGCAAAATACTTCCCAAAGCCCTTAGTCCACTAAGACCTAAAATAAATCCAAATCCCAGTAACATAAGTGATCCTCTTCAATACTAATTTTGGCAAAAAAAGTTTCAGATGAATCATGAAAATATACCATGACAGGTGTACTCAGACTGTACAACTGTGTCAATGCTCCAACAGCACTGAGCAGTCTTGCTTTAGTAAATGCTTTACTCTCACTCATTATGACCCTGAGGAACCATATGTCTTTCATATTCATTGGAATAATGTAATAAATTCATGAAAGCAAAAATACAAAATTTTAAGCAGGAAATACATTTTCACTGTCCATTTTTTTGCCTATCAAGCTGGAACTCTTAAGTGCCTCAGAAATACTGAGTAAACAAACTGAGGATTTAGACAACAAAAGGGGAAATTCTTTAAAAAGTTGTGATGCAATTGAAACCATTTCTGCAGATCTACAGTCTCTTAAGGACAAACAGACATACCCTAAAACTGAAAGTTTTGTTTACATTCTTAACTTTGTGGAACTGGTATTTATAATTTTTTAAGTTGTAAAAGGTATAGTCTTATTACATATAATATGCAAAATTAGCTTATATGAGGTTTAATTTGTACAGTTTTACTTACAAATGTATGATTCATGAAACTCATTGATATTTCAAATACATTTCAGTGACCTGATTTATATTACATAAGTGATCTTTAAAAACAACACCTTTTAGAAAAGACTGTCTTCAGGGGTATCCAACAAGGGAAGACATGTCCAAGTTATCTTCCAGCAGATTTCACAGATGGCTCACAAGGCTGTCATAAGGCATAGGAGAAAGATAGTTCCCTACTTCTCAATATGAAATGCTAGACAAAATCTGGATTTAAGATTAGGTATTGTTTTATGTCAGTAATTCTAATACGTACAACACACTTATCAAGTACAACTTTTTATGCGCTCTTCTATGCAGTCTCTGGCAAAGTCTGTTTTGTTGATCAAAGTGAATATACAAAAACATTACTGAGTGATCATGTGCTACACTGGTGAGGTAACTTCAAGAAAAAAAAAACCAAGGTTTTCCAGAAGATACCTATGGTTTCAGGTTCTAGATCAAATTCTTACAGAAAATCCCATGACCAGCTTGTGTCCTATCTCTAGGCTGTGAAGCGAATCATAAATGTATGAGTTTATTTTTCAAAGCCTAGCACATTCATTATAGACACCATTCCTGATTTATAAGGAATAGCATGATTCTCTATTTTTAAGAGTTTCCTTCTTTATTATGGAAAACAACAAAAGGAAATTAGGGCTAATACATCATACTGCTATCTTTTTATAACCCTACATCAGTCATTTGTTTTTTCAGGCTTTTAACAGCATTGTGAAAAATAACAATTCATTTAAAAAAAGCACTAAATAAAACAAAAAATAAAAAAAAACAGGATAGGTTTTCTTCCCTATAGCTTATAAAGGCTCAACTAACCTGGCTGCAAGCATCTGGCACCAAGCAAGTGGCATATGTAAGTTGTTTACATTCGTGTATTTCAGAAATAGAAAGCCCAAGGCTCTTGTCAAGAAGCTCAAAGTTGCTCTAAAACATTGTTCCTCAAAGACATTAATCACATCTTTTTGGTCAGCAATGTTCTTTGAACAATATAGCATGTCTGGTAGAACCTGCATAAGGAAATCACGATGGTTAACTCTATGTGTCACTAACTAAACTCCAGAGACAGTGCTCAAGAGATTTGAAAACATTATCCTATGGTGTTGACTCATTGTATTATCTTTTTTCTAAGCCTAGCTACCCCTTATTTTTTTTGTGTGCCTTATAATAAGGGTGAATATTGTATTATAGAAACTCCATTACAAGAAGCCTTTACAACAAAAACCATACCTTATAATTTTTCAGCCTCCTAGAGAGTTGCTTAATTATACACTCCACTCTCATAACCCGCATCAAGGAATTACTCAAGATTGTAATACTGTGGCATTTAACACAACAGAATGACTTAACTATAAAAGGCTGAATGTAGTATGGGAGTCATACATGTCTGTATCTCTGATATTTTTATGATATATTTAGCAAACAGATGGGGGAAAATTACCTTTTTTGTTACATAAAACAAGATTTTTTACTACAGTTCCAACATGCCTGTGCTCTGTCTAGAGCTCTCAAATGGGAACTCTTGTCCTGGATGGTTAATTTGACACAGAACTTTTCATCTTCCTTTTCAGTATGTCATACAGAAATTAACAATCACTGCTTCTATGGTTGACACAGTTATAAGCAAATAAGAAGCTTCCTCTTTCCTTTGCAGATCTTTCCTCCCACACTGTATATGGCAAATCCATTCTCTGTTTCATCAGCTGTGCCTTTTTCATCAATACAATACAAATGCATGTGTACAAAATTTATGTATATTCTACAAGTTAAGGTAAGTTCAGGGACATCTGACAAGAAATTAACAAGATTAGAAAAAAAAAAAAAAGTAACAAAAACCCAAAACACCAAACCTTCTACTCGGAATATTTGTACATTCAATCATCATTAAAAACAGAGCACATGACATTTCTTTCATCTTTATTATATCTAAAGAAAATGTTTTTATCTTTTGTGCACTGTAATCCACATGCTGTTAGCTATGACAAGCAACACAAAATAATTAACTTAGTACCTCTAGCAGTGGCATCACTGGACAGCTGGTTCTGTTATTTCCACTGTGACGTGAAGAAAAATTATTTTCTTCATATATAAAAGGCAGTAGCAACATAAGATGTCAGTTTTAATACATGCTGCAGTACTATTTCTAATGACTTGTATCTTTCATGTATTTTCCAGTAGCTTGTTATTTTTTTTAATATCTATTTTCACATAGGTATCTTAAGATTAATTGCAGGAAATGTATTAAGTATCATGCAAGACTTATTTTGGACAATGGACAGTAAGGTAAGTCAATGATAGTCTTTCATCAGATTTCATCATCTTGATGCATATCAAGAGGACAGACATATGTATATATACATCAAGATGAATATGCAAAATGACATGAAATTGTAGAACCATAAGACAAAGATTCCTCACTTTCTTACTTCAGATTTGGAAGGCATTCAAAGCTCTCTAACACAAGCCTACACATGTAGTTTTATCAATGTAAGCCAAACTTCAACATATATGTTTCAAAGTGACAGAAACAATGCTGAGATGTAATTCTAATGACAAGAGATAGTTATTTTCCTCATCATTCCTCAGATCACTGAGAGATGTCCTGTGCAAATAACATTTTACACAAAGATAAAACAGGTCCAGAATAAAAAGTCCATCTAAAGGTCAGACAAGCTGAAGATAAGTTCTGATATTGTCACTGAAGATCTAAGTAAAAATAATCTTTAAAAACAATAGGAGAACAAATTCAGAAGCACAGGCAATAACACTAGCCCTAAGTGATTCTTAGCATAGGGCCTATCCCCTTCATTAGGGCATTTAGAAAGTTAATACTTTTAAAGTGAGACAGGAAATACAATATGGATTGGTAGAGCAGAGCAGTCTGCCTTGAAAACAGCATCTGTTTGTCCTGCCTGGAAACAAAGGATTTTCATTTCAGTCTGTTACAGAATAAAGAAGAGAACGGAAAGGGCATTATCATTTTGCCAGCTCTGAAATGCGGGCTCAGGAACACAGGAACTACTAAACAGAACCGAACATCAGATTATGGTGAGCCATAAAAGTTCACCAACTGTCCTTAGCTGTTCAAATGGTGTATCACTCCTGAACTTCTAGAGTAACAAACATAGTGTATTCCGTATTGTACTTTTCACTTCCACTATTTTTTTCTTCTAGGTTGAATATGTAAGCAGAAACAACAGGTGCACCATACCTCAACTGGGTGGCCTTCAACACTACTTGCAAGATAGGCAATTATTCTTACTAAACTGATTTCAAGTGAAATCCTCTCCACCCCTCCACACTGAAAAACAAACCTCAAAGAACTTTAAAAAAAAAAAAAAAAAAAAGAAGGGGGAAGAACATAAACCTCAGCTAAACAGTCTGGTGAGCTTTGATGAAATTGAGACTTTTTATTTTGACAAATGAACTTTTTTTTATTTTGACAAATGAACTCTTATTTCTTACATAGAGTTGTTACAACTTCAGTCTGTAAGGCAGACTGAAGCATTCCGGACTCAAACCAACTGAATTGCTTCTCATTCTCTCTTTTTGATAAAAAAACTGAGCAATTTTGGATAGTAAGTAAGCAGATGTATCTGTAAGCTCTCTCTGTGTTGACAAGCTTTATTCTGTCTTTGCTTGGGGTCAAGAATGACAAATTTCTAGCCAGATAACACTTGTCACATCTTCAGCCCATCCAGACAGCAATCATGCCTGCTGCTTGCAGAAGCAACATCTGCCGCTGTGGCAAACAAGAGCTCTTGATTCACACAATGTCTTGCTGAGCTCCCAGCTCATTAAGATCTCCTAAATGATGCCTCTTACACGCGAAAAACACACCTATCACTGAACAAGCAAAGTGCCTCGCTCCCTGATAGACCCTTGAACAGAGCAGCTCCTGCTGAGCCAGAGCTTGGCAAGGGCTTCAGTTACAGAAGCAAGATCTTGTCAGACTGTCTATCAGCATTACCTGATGAGTGAGAGGCTCTTCAGCTTTGAAGCCAGAGCCAGACAGCTCCACAAACACCCTCCTAAAACCCTAAGTGCAGCAGCTCCTGAGCTCAGGCAGGGCCCAGAGCCCACACTGTGGGGAGCACAAGACTCCCTTTGCAAAGTCTTCCATCACACACCTCCCCCTCCATTGGGCACCTTGCACAGAAAAATAATTCAGAGCTACAGCATCAGATTACCATACTGTGACACTTCCTCAAATCCCCCAGACTTTCCTAACTGCTCACAGTTGAACACTTGGCACGATCATATGAGCACATTTAACTCCCTGTCCTTAGTCATCCCCAGGTATCTATCCCTGTATTGCCTTAAGGTTAGTAACTTTTCTAGTATGGATAAAGGACTTAGATAAACTTGGCAGTTAAAAAGAACAAAGAATTTCACATTAGGTTGCTTGATATGAAATTGCTTTTCTCTTTAAAGAAATGGTGCATTAGGAAGAGGTAGAATTTTACTTAGGCAAAACTTCAAAAGCAGCAGCTTTTGTAGGATCAGCATCTAAAAGACTGTAACAATCTAATTTTCTTTTTAAACAATCCTATTCACACAACAATGGCCAAGAATTACAATATAAGAAAATGGCCTTTGAACAAAGAAAGAACACATGTCTTCCTACATTTTGATAAAATGCTTTAAAAAAATACCTGGAGCAAAATTTGGCAATTTTACAAGGCTCAAAAAAATTAACAAGCCTAGCACAGATTTGTGTTCACACTCCACAAGTATTACAGAGATCTTGGGTAAAATATTCAGTAGGTATCACTGGATCTTAGATGGTAAAATTTTGACAATGGGGGAAAGGTAGCCAAGAAAACCTTTGCAAAGAGAAATACTAAGTATTGTTTTGGGGACAACAATTTGAAGGTTTTTTTCTCTAGACACTAGATCCCCTCTGCTATCCTTCATTTATAGGCAAAAAGGGTTACCCTGTATGATTTTATTACAGAAATCTACTTCATACTTCTTACTGCACCACAAACATCCTACATGGTATTCACAAAATCTCTTTCTCTTGTCTTTCCAATAAGAAAACACTTATGAACTGCAACTTAGGGTAAGTATACTAAAGATAGAATTGCCAAAGTATTGTGATGGGAACAGAAAAGTTTTTTGTTAATATGAATAGGATTTCTAAAATTTTAGGAATACAACATAGTTTTTAGATTGAGGGTAGNAAACACTTATGAACTGCAACTTAGGGTAAGTATACTAAAGATAGAATTGCCAAAGTATTGTGATGGGAACAGAAAAGATTTTTGTTAATATGAATAGGAATACAACATAGTTTTTAGATTTATATTAACTTTAAAATGACCCCTTATCTGCAAGTTTGACACCTGCTCAATAAAACTGAAAGACATTATTCCATTTATGAAGTAACAACTGAATGAACTGCCAGCAATTTTCTCTACATGGACAAACCTAAATGTAGGAAGTTCCATTTTAACAAGAAGATTAATTTCTTTACTTTGAGGGTGGCAGAGCATTGGAATGAGCTGGCCAGAGAGGTGCTAGAGTCTCCATCTCTGGAGACGTTCAAGACTTGGTTGGATGCATTCCTATGCAGCCTACTCTAGCTGATCCTTCTTGAGTAGGGAGGGTGGTCCCTTCTAACCCCTATCATTCCATGATTCTTCGACAAAATCTAAGCAATAAAATAAAACCAACTCCTAAATTCAAAAGCTAAAACTGTATTAAAGTATCAAAAAATGATGAGCATGGTGGATCACAATCCAAACTCCAAGATACAAGACAAAATAACTAAGTATTGAAATTAGTTTTTTTGTGGCATAACAGAGCACTCAGTGCAGATATAAAAACAGAAATTTAATTTTCAGGTAATTTAAGCTTAGTATAGATCAACATTTTCCACCTTGTATTGTTTAATACATTTTATCTCAGCCTGGAGAGTTTGTTTTAATGGAAAGAAAAGTGAAATATACACTTTGTTGTATACGAAGATTAACAACTCTCAACTGATGTATTGCAATGTTATATTAGAGTTCAACACTGCAGACTCTTGAGAAACTGGTTGCTGCTTAACAACCTTCTTATTGTATTCTAACAACAAAAGAGAGAAATACTAGATTTCTTTAATATTTTCATAACAGAATATCCTAAACACAGTTATTTCCCTCTAGGAATGACTCAGTTATGGGGATAGGAGCAAGTAAATATAAAAGTACAGACTACCTGGTACCCTTCTTTAGAAAAGATACTGTTATTTACAATCACTTATTCTTTCCCACCAGGATTCGGACTCTTTATTTTTCTTATTATAAGAAAATGAGAAAAACAGTTATGATTAAGATCTTGCTTGATAAATCTAGAATTAAATATACGTTTTGAGAATTCTCTTTCTTTGTAAAACACTTGGCTTAAATAATTGGAAAGGGACAGGAACACCTACAGGAATGACAATAATAATGTCATATTACTGCTGACTTTAGAAGTTACATTTTTTAGTGGAATCTTATTATAAGCTTCCCACTGTTCAATACAGTTAGCAGAGAAAAGCAGTAGTCTGACAAGCAGCAGGAAGCCAATGCTAGTAGCAGCAGCATCTGCAGCATGGTGAGAGAAGCATGATGTTTGCAAGGCCCCAAGGGGTAGCCTGAAGGGATTTCTGTCCCCTTGGCTCCCTTGGGCAATGTGTATGGAGGGATCAGTGGGCACATCTTATAAGAGGAGGTGTGCAAGAGGAAAGAAAGTCCAATTGAACTTTGAGCTTATTAGCACAAAACCCACACAATGAAGGGTGATAGCATTACATGGGACACAAGGGTGGACAAAGGGTAGTAGGTCTAGATACAGAGCCACAGAATATCAAGGATTGAAAGGGACCTCAAGGGTTATCTAGTCCAATCCCACTGCCAGACCAGGTCACACAGGAATGGATACAGACGGGTCTTGAATGTCTCCAGAGAAGGAGACTCCACAACCTTTCTGGGCAGCATGTGCCAGTGTTCTGTCACCCACACTGTGAAAAAGTTTTTTCTTGTATTTCTGTGGAACCTCCTCTGTTCAAGTTTGCACCCACTGCCCCGAGTCCTATTACCAGAAGACACTGAGAAGAAGCTGGATCCATCCTCCAGACATTCACCATTTTTTACGTATTGGTAGATATTTATGAGGTCACCCTCAGTCTCTTCTCCAAGCTGAAGAGACCCAGCTCCCTTCATCATTCCTTGTAAGGAAGATGCTCCAATCCTTTCATCATCTTTGTGGTTCTGTGCTGGACTCTCTCAAGCAGTTTCCTGTGTTTATTGAACTGAGGGCCCCAGAACTGGACACAATTCTCCAGATGTGGTCTCATAAGGGCAGAGTATTTGGGGAGGAGAACCTCTCTCAACCTATTGACCACGCGCCTTCTGATACACCCCAGGATGCCATTGCCTTTCTTGGCCACATTACTGGCTCAAGGTCATCCTGCTGTCCACCAGGACCCCCAGGTCCCTTTCCCCTACACTGCTCTCCAGCAGGTCAGTCGCCAGCTTACACTGATACATGGGATTGTCCCTGTGCATATCTAAGACTCTACACTTGCCCTTGTTATATTTCATTGAATTTCTCCCCCCACAACTCTCCAGCCTGTCCAGGTCTCACTGGATGGCAGCACAGCCTTCTGGCATTTCAGCCACTCCTCCTGGCTTTGTGCCATCAGCAGACTTGCTGATACTGCACTCTAGTCCTTCATCTAAGTCATTGATGAATATATTGAACACTACTGGTCCCAATACTGATCCTTGAGGGACTCCACTAGACACAGGTCTCCACCTGGACTCTGTCCCATTAACCGTAACTCTTTGGCTTCTCTCCTTCAGCCAGTTCACTGTCCACTTCACTACCTGATCATCCAGACCATATTCCCCAGTTTAGCTGCAAGGATGCTATGGGAGACAGTAACAAATGTTTTACTGAAATCAAGATAGACCACATCCACTGCTTTACCATCATCTACCCATTTGGTTATGTGTTCATAGACGGTTATCAGGTTGGTCAAGCATGAATTCCCATTGATGAATCCGNACCAAATTGGTCAGGCATGATTTGCAGGCATAATAACCTGCTTATCCCTGATGTGCCTAGAGACAGAACCAAGGATAAGTTGCTCCATCACCTTTCCAGGGATGGAGGTGAGGCAGACTGGTCCCAGGTCCTCCTTCTTGCCCTTTTTGAAGACTGGAGTGACATTTGCTTTTTTCCAGTCCTCAGATCCCTTTCCTGTTCCCCATGATGAAAGGGAGTGACCTAAGAATGATGTCCACCAGCTCCCTCAGCACCCTCAGGGGCATCCCATCAGGACCCATGGATTTGTGAACATCCAGATTGCTTAGTTGGACCGTAACTCAATCCTCATCAACCAAGGAACACTCCTTTATCCTGACATCCTCTGGGGTCTGATGGGGTGTGATGCTCTTCAGGACACCCTCCAGCAGTACAGACAAAGAATCTGTTCAGCAACTCTGCCTTCTCTGCATCTTCTGTCACCAGTGCACCCACCTCATTCACCAGTGGGCCCACACTGCCTCTAGTGCAAGTTTTACCTATAATGTATTTAAAGAAGCCCTTCCTGTTGTCTTTGACTATTCTGAGGGTGGTGGCACAGGTTGCCTAGAAGAATTTTACATATTCCACCCCTGGAAGAGATCAAGGCTGGGCTGGATTGACCTTTCATTAATAATCCACAGATCTACTAAAGAGATCTAATAATCTATTACATCTCTAGAGAGTAAAATTGACTCAATCTGAAAGAACCCTTCCAACCTAGGTAATTCCATAATTCCATTCTACGACTCTGCTATCAAAAGACCATCAGATGTCCCTCAGTACCACAAGACAGGAATTTGCTGAAGAGGTTATCTTGGCAACAGTATATTTTAATTTTACTGCAAATTTTTATAGACTTTTAAAAGGATCAATAGGTAAATTCAGTATGTTGAAACTCTCAGTTGGTATTAAGCAGTAGGAACCAGCATTATATGCTTTTGATACTGTAAATGGAAACTGTAGAAATATTCTGGTAAGAACAGAGTTTAGATTTATAAAGCCACTCTGTAATTCTCTACTGCACTGAAGTAACATGACAGTTCCTCACAGATAGCTATGGAAGGTGTTGCAATTACCTTAGTCCCAGGAGACATTCTGAGAACACTGACTGCTTTCTAGTTAAATTTAAGAGGAACTATTTAGAAAGCAACTATTGAAAAAAAAATGGGGGCTTTGAGACTTCTCATTTGTTTTTGTCCAAATCAGTTCATCCAAAGGTCTCTCATTTTCCACTTGTCTGCTATTTTGATTTTTTGGATATTCTGAAAGATTTCATAAAATTTCAAATAGGTGATGACTCCTCCCTCGTGAAATCTTCCTGTGAACTCAGTAAGACATCTCAAACTCAGCACCTTTGTAACGGAGCACTGTTGAGTTTATGTCTACATAAAGAAGATCTGGAATCTAAATACCTCAGTTTGAACTCTTCAGGCTTAGTCCTTTGACAACTAAAAAACTAACATTATTCCACTTTGTACCACCAATAATGCATTTTACTGTCTAGAATAATCAAAGATTAGAGATACAGGGAGTATCTGTGTAGAGTTTGTTATCTACCTTCATCAAACAATTTCTAGAGATCAAGAAATATTCAGCTAACTCTGAGATTCTGGGGCTTTATATAGATAATAAATGAGCATGACTGCTTTTTCTGATCTTATCATGTGGGACATCACAGTGTCTCAACAAGCCTCTAATACTTTGAGGACACTAGAGATTCATGTCAGATATGGAGCTTGGGTGCAATGTTAACAGTACCCACTAAATCAGTTCCAGAAACCAAAATGGATACTAAAAGAAGATTTCTTTGTGTGCTTGTTTTAAAAATAGCCATATTACTGTCACAACTGAATCCCAATTATGTAGTTAATTAACTAATTATGTAATTAATTAGTTCATTGTAATTACCTGTGATTGTAAAAGCAACTCAATCCCCTTAAGTTTCGCGCTTGTTACTTGCCATACAACGTGGTTCTAGGTTCTTTTCCCTTGGCAGTCTGATTATCAAATTATCGTAACAGCATTATGGAAACAGTTTGAAGAAAACTACATATTTTTTCGGTAAGTAGCATCATAACATCCTGAAAAATTATTTCTTGTCTTGAAATCAGAAGCACACATGTATTCATGGCCATGTATTCACGTATTCATGGCTATGTGTGTATACGGAAGTAGAGAGGAATTGCAAGCAGAAAGTCCCAATAATTAGTTTATAAACATTCCCCATCTTTTATGTAACAGAGAACTCATGGAAACTGAAGAAGAAATGTACTAAAATAGTGAAGAATTAAATGCATAAAACATTTACCTGTCCATAGTGAAAAAAGTTTGTAAATATAAAATGATTCATGTTGAACCTGTGCATTTGTAAAGATGTTCTTTCTCTTAAAGAAAGCTGGCAGGAGTTTTAGTACTCATTAAAGTGAAAAATGGGTATTGTTATCCAGAATAATAGGCACAGCAAAATATGAGAAGATAAACCATGGTTTTATTAATATAAAACAAACCAGCCATTCCCTACAAACTTCTTCTCTAAGGTAGAAAAATATCCCAGAAGAGAATTTTTATTTCACATGCATTCAGTATTAGTAGTAGCTCTACAAACTCTTCAGATAGCTGTTCCAATGGCCCCACCGTCTACCTCCCTATAAACCAGCACTTCACCACCTTTTGGAGCAGAATAAACAACAATGAAGCCTGCAACCCACTAAGCATCTTGTCTGGCATCTATGTGTAAGAGAAAGCAAACAGGAAAAATATTTAGCATTTAGGTAAGCAAATATTACTCTCTGACAAATTTATAATCTATTCTTTCAGTCAGAAGTTTTAAATAAGTCTGATTTTTAAAAAGTGTCCTACTTCTGAGGTCATGATTATGCCTCCTGGCACAGAAAAATTCTGAAGTAAAAACTTCCTCTCCTTTCACAGCCCACTTCTGGGTGCCTCCCCTATGGAGAACTACTGCTGCTCAATTCTCCTTCAGAATAAATACTCTCCAGCCCACATGGAGCCATTGAAAAAATAATGAGCTATTTTATCAGCTTGGTTACTCCAGGAGTCATTGTGAACAACATATTGTCACACATAGATTGCAAAGGTCACAAGGCGGGAAGGGAGCCACTGTAAGATCAAGTCCAATTTCTTATTATCTCAAGCATCATCTCAAATGCTGGAGCTTTTGTTCCTTCCCTCATAGTGCTTCAGAAATGCACACTTCCACCTAACTTTCACCTACCTACACTTAAACAGGACCACAGAGACCTGAGAGGACACCCTTGCTAACCTCAGAGCTGTACTTGACATAGATTCCCCCTCTGAAAAAGCACAGTGCCTGTGCTACAGAGCCCACAGGACACAGGGCAGCCGCTGGGAACCATCGAACTGCTGCCAGGTGGGAATGGGTCCTCACCCTGAGCAGCTCCAAGCAGGTACCTCCAACTCAGAGCCCACAGACATCCTGACCCACAGCAGAAACAGCCTCTAATGGAACACCATCTTGTGTCATTTTGGAAGTCGCTTCCCTTACCTAGCTTTTATTTGCCTGTGTCCAGTCTCCTAAATATCTGTGAAGAGCAGAATGGGTAAAGTGAGAAGAGTGTGAGTGAAAAACATGCAACCATGCTCTAGCACAATATCTGACTGCAGAGAAGACATTAGTTTTGGGGGTTTTGTAATATCCCTTCTAATTACAACCACTACTGAAATACCTCCCAAGTTACTTCTCTCCAGTCCGCTATGACTAACAGCTTCTAAAGTCAAAAACACTATTAAAATCTCAGTTGTTTCAAGACAGTTAGGTTTTTTGGTATTGTTTTTGTTTGGGTTTTTTCCAATTGTGCCCTCTCCAGCTTCCAGGAACCTCAAAGTCATTTCAGAAATCTCTCTTCAGTATCCTTTTGTATACCTTCATTCTTATTGTCAGGTAGTCAGAGATGAGGACCTGAATTTGAAATTAAGATGCAAACAGCAGAATCTGAAGCTGAGCACTAAGGCTCCTTTTAATTCGGTTCTATTGTTCACCTTTAAGCTTCATAAGGCTCCACTGACCCAGTTTCCAAATGACTTGTTTTCGGTAATTTTGTCTCCTGATCAACATAGTGGGTACAACCCACTGTATTAATTTACAAAATTAATAGAGTCTTACATTAAAGGCAGTATCTCCTGAAAATAGTTTTGGTATTTATTACATATATTCATGGTATCTGCATTGCATCATGGCTTTTCTTGCATCTTAGGGATTCTTCTTCTAAACATAAAAGCTCAATCACCTCACCCTCATCAATAAGCAATGAATGGATTCTCTAGTTCTTTATTTCTCAGTTTTCATAGGGACATTTCCACTCATTATCCTTTTCTATCACTAATAATTAATGTAACTATTTAAGGGGAAAGCAAAATGCAGAATCAGAAGCTTTCAAGTTCTCATTAACAGAGATCTTGCTTAAGAGTTGCATCAAAGAGACAAAAGGCAGTTACCTTGCAGGGTAGCCTCGAATGAAGACACTGACAGAAAGGAAGAAGTTTCAATCAAATTGGACCTTGTACTGGCTATTCATTTTGCCTCAATGCAGCATGCAACTCATTGCCTTTCATCACAGAAATACTACAAGTTTCCTAATCAACACATTCCAAAAAAAAAAACCACAAGCATTTCTGTGTTGATATCAGTATGCTTGCTTGTACTTCTGCATGAATCTGTATTAAAAATTTGTATTAGGCATATCTAAAATGTCCACCAAAAATATACATAGTTTTATATTTAACACTGCAAGACAGTTCTATGACATTACCATTACGTATCATTTTAATATAGATTAATCTAAAATATTTCAGTTCATAGTTCAGTTGGATACCACAACGGTAATTCTGCAAGCACAGTAATCTGCCAGTAATCTGCTTCAGCCTTTTACACTGGGTACCATCACCTGCTCATGGCTTCCAAGCTGAAATATATGTTGGTAAATATCAGAAGCAGAAAGAGAGAAAGAAAGCCTGAGACACTCTTGAGCTGAAGAAAGCCTCAGCAGCCTATGTACAAATCCAATTTCTTGCTCACCTTCATCCCTTCTTACTTTTTGCACAGCCAAATTACACAACTGCAGCTTAACTACATTTATTTCTACTGCCTCTAGTTTTAAAGCTAACCCATCTTGAAAATTATGTTCCAGTGTGTAACTAGTAATATGAGCAAACTGTGCTCTACAGATTATCTGGCCTATTAAAGTTAGATCTGTTTCTCCTCCCTGGGAAATCTCCATACCCCAAAGACTACTGCGGGTTGCAGCACAACACATCCCAAGTCTATCATTCTGCTGCACTGGAGGGAGATGAAATGACATCCCCATCCCCTTGAGGGTCCCCCAAGGCATAGAAGTAGCAACACTGCTAAAAAGACATAAAGCTCCTCCTCTACATAACATAACAGGTTAAATCTAAACAAGAAGCACAGGTACATGGAAGTCGCATTATCTTCACTGGCCAAACTCAAAGATCACATTTTAAAATTGGCTGACACCTACTGAAAAAAGAAGGATTTTGAAGTTATGTGGCACTGATGTTTACTACAACTACACTGATGGCAATTTTAGAAGTAAAGAGAGCAACAATATTCAAGTCACTGATTTTGATTAAAAATTCTTTCTCTATAAGCAAAGGTTTCAGTCAACACAGAGGGACTTCACTGGAATGCAATGGCTTACTTTCAGGTTTGTTTTGAACCTATATTCATATTTCCACTAATAGACATTTCAATAATCTTAATTTATTATGGTCATGGTTCTTTAGCAAAAAATGCACTCTCCCTGGGAGACTGAAGAGCTTGTTCCAATTTCGAAACAAGTGACTCACAGAAAGTATGCCATATCTTGAGGTACAATTTAGTTGACATTAATAGCATCTCATAATTTGAGTAGAAAACCGATAACTGTGAATACATCAGTAACACCCAGCATTGTATTTGTGCACATAGTTTTAGTGATTCTTAAACACTTCTACTAAAGCTGCATTATGTGTGCTGTTGGGATGACCAAAATGACAAATACAAGTACAAGACAAAGTACAAGAATGCTGCTCACAGTTTCTGCTGATCAAGAGTCAAGCTGAATTTATTCACCTAAGTTTCTTCTTGTGCTTCACTTTGTATATTTACTCAGATTAGTGTAAACTAAAATTAATATACAACAAAATTAGAATGAATCATTTTGTTTCCACTTTGCACTAATGTCAATAAACTGCACAAACACAAATAGCTGCACAAATTGCAGAGACAAGAGATTATTCAGAGATCAACTACAAATATTGTGTCTCCTGTAATCCTAGATTTTCCAAGTCTGCCACAATCTGATACGCTGGAAAACCATAAATACACAACATATAGTACATATAATGAGCAATCTGTAGTAAATACACAAAAACATGTAAAATATAGACAAGACTATCCCTATTTATTTCCCAGTTACCTGTGTTCTGGCAGTTTATTCAGAACTGAGTCAGAAATACTCATGTTTGTCTATATAAAGGTCCTCATGTTTAATTCCCATATGGAATTTTCTGTGAAGTCTTATCATTTTTCAACACATTTATGCTACATAACAACGGTGTTATGTACTCAATTAAAAAATAAACTCTTTAGTTTTAAACTCATGACAAGACACACCATGCAATACTGTTCTATTACATGTCTCAGTTCCACTGCAGGTAACGTAATCACATTCACAGCCTGGGACAGATGGCTTGGAGGATTGTCCATTTCCATTAACTTGGGGAAAATACCCATTGTTCCTCACCTTCAAATGCTATCTTTTACCTAGTTATTTATCTGTAAAAATCTCTTCTTGTGAATTCCAATATTGTTCAGTTTAATTAGAAGCATTTAAGGAAATTTGTCAAGAGCATTTTGGCATTGAGGTATAACACTTTTCTTTACAGGGATTACTCAGCTTTTACATCTTAAATTTATATGGAGTTATTCAGCACTAAAGCAAGAATGTTATTTTGGGAGCTCTTTCAACATTACTTCAGTCATTTACAGCAAGCAACTGTTCTGTCTGTGTCTCATGTAACATCATGACATTCACCTATTTCTTACAGGAGCAATCTGTCTTTTATTACTTTATTGTCTATCCCATAGTTCCTTTCCATTAGCATCTCTGAGTTCTTGTAGCTGTCTTGGTTTGCATTTCTCTTTTATCTTAATATTTTTCCATTTCTCTTTTTGCCTGGAATTTTACCCACAGAGATTCAATGGCATCTGCATACATAGCGAGCCATTTGTAATCAATAAGGTTTCTGGTCTAAAACATGGAGTTGGGCTCTTTTATACCACTTCTACTTGGGGCATCCATGTCTTCTCTCATCATCTCATGGTACCTTATCAGTACCATTCTTTTGTCCTTTTTAACCAAATTCCATTTTTTCTATCTCATACTACCTAGTACTACTCATACACAGAGTCACAGACATCCTGTAAGAACAGTCATATCTCTTCAGTCCACCTCCACCTGGAATCAGTTTTACAGAATGACTGCTGACAGTATTACAGTTGAAAGCAGACACTGCTATCCACCGACCTTTGCTGATGTGTTCAAGTAAGCTTGAAAATTGTGACATTGTATATAAGTTCATGTCTCCAACAAGTTTCTGCATCTAGTAACTCAGTTTTTCACTTTAACAAAATACCTCAAATAAATCTGCTGTCTTCCTCTGTCATCACAGCAGCTTCCAGCAGCGCAGCTGAAGAACCCCCACTGCAGGATACCTGACTCTGAGGCTCCCATCTCTGAGGGACACTCAGAGTCATGTCAGAGACTCATTCATCTACTTCAAGTGACATAGAAGAGAAACGCAGACCTGTTCAGGTCTTCCAAGATTCAGATTCAAAATAGACATGGGTTATCCACTCCAATAAACACCGATGACATTTTCCCACAGACTGTGCTTCCTTCCCCACTTGTTTCAACAAAGGAGCTTTGGCATTGTTATCCTCTCCCTTCTTTTTCTTTCAACAATCACTGTAAAGGCACTTTCCTGCTTCCCGACAGTGTTTAAATAATAAGAACATGTTATATGTCACCACCTGACCAGAACCACCTGAGTCCACATCTTCTGAAGTGATTGCAACGCAAAAATGCCTCCCATTGTCCCAGTTATCTGATGGGACTGTATTGTACCTTTGTTTTATCACGACAGACTCATAAAACATTGTCAATATATTCTGTTTCTGTGCAGCACTTTTAGTCACCAGCTCTCCACAAAGAGTATATTGTTAAGACAAAATTTACAGCTATTCTTTAGAACCTTCCTGTGTTACTGAGATAATTCACATTCACTCAAACTTTTACTTGTAGTATTATATCATGTAAGTAAGGCTAAATTAAACATTGAGATAGCATAGCTTGCTACACAGTACATTGGAAAGCTGCATATGTGGAAAGCATGATTTAATTTCAAGAATAAAAGCTGCTACAGAGATTGAGCTTCCCCAGCCTCAAGGGTGAGACTTACTTTACTTAGAAAATTATCAAAGATAATGTTTAGTTCTTTCTACAGTACATTTTAAGCCCAGAGATTTGTTTATTTGTCCAAAAAAAGTATAAAAGAAGCAAAGATTTTTTTTGTATGTAAGCACAAGGGAACCTCTCAAGCTTTTTATAAGATATTTCTTTAGGTTGGAAGGGAGATTCTGGTGGTCTGGAACAAGCCTCAGTCAAAGCAGGGACAAACACAATGCCAGATCCAACTTCAACATTAAACCAATTTGCTTAGTAACGTTTTTAATCTCTCAAAGCATGGAGATTCCACACTTCCATTCAAATAAATAAAAGCCAAAACATTTCCACTTACATTATCAAAACATACATAGGTGTTAAAAATATTTTCATATGGAAATATACAAAACAGTATGCGTGTTTCTAAATTATTAGTTTTTTAAAATGACAATTAGCTTTCCTGGTATCACTTTAGACACAGGAAAATATTTATTACACTTACATGCACCAGTCTTCTGTGAAAAAATTAACTACTGCAAAGTGAAATTCAGTGTGTGGGGATTAATTGCAGATCTTGTATGATTACACAAGTTTAGCTATCTGTTCATACAGTCCCAAAAGTCAAAATTACCTCTTTCACAGAAAAGATAAAAGAATTAACAGAAAAATCCATCTGCATTATTATTTGCTTATTAAAGAATACCAGGGTGCTTATGACATGGCATACACTAATACTGACTCATATGAATACATGTAGATATTTACAAATTTACTTACAGGAAGGTTGGAATTTGATGATCTTTAAGGTCCCTTCCAACACAAACTATTCTATGATTCTATGATTCTACTTTGAGTTTACAGAATTCACAAGAATCTTGCAGTGAATACCGAAAGGAGAGGTATTATCTAAAAAGACCTGAGCTTCACACAAAAAAGGAGCTATATTAAAGTGTGCCCTGCAAATTCTGCTACTTTGCTCTTTGAGTCCTAGAATTTGTCCAGTGATTGCTTCTGTTTGTTAAGACAGAAGAATCAATCATTTGTAGCAACCTGCAATGGTTCTGATTTCAATTTTTACTTGTCTCTAAAGGATGAAATGTAACAGAAGTTGTGGATGCATGAAGACCACAGTGCTTCTATCAAGCTTAAGTAAATTCTGCCCAAGGCACATCAAAACAAAAATACATTACTTTTTGACAGCTCTTCCTTGATTTAGGTGAAATGAGATGTGAGTTTTGCTCACTAACATGCTAATAGCAATTTTGAAACCACCACCTTATTCTCTTGGGTCTGTGTTCCAGACAGTAATCTTGACTCATCAGCACTCACACAGTCATCTGACTCATTTTATCAGGGTTTGCAAAAAAGGCAAGCTAATTACAATGAAAAAAAATCATGGAAGAATTCTTAGCATGACAGAAATCCATGACATGAAACTTAAAATGATTTCTCAAACCCAGATGAAATGATATTTTAAGTTTTCAACATTGTACCAGAATTGAAACATCTTATACACTGTTTTTTTAATAATTCTACCTACTGCTAATGCTGAAAGTCCTGCTGGAGTAACAAAGGACTTACACAAACCCTAAATTCACTGCGAAATGTGAATACATGATGTTATTATAGCAAAACTATTTCAACAAGAAATTAGTAAAGATTACAAGGAATGCAAATGTTATGCTTACAATGACCTTGATGCAAGATTTACCCATACTGTTAAAGTGTTCAAAAAACCCACAAGCTTGGAAAATGGAAAAAGTTAAGTGCCCAAAGAAAAACTTTGGTGTCTTTATTTGGAAAGAAACTGGAGATCAGTAAGACAGAGAAAACAATTTGATTAAAAAATAAGGATACAAATCTATGAACAAAACATACATGTGAGATTCCGCAGATGAGTTACTTGTGGAAAATAGGCCCTGGACTCACCTAATTGCAGAATATCAGCAAAATAACAGTTCTACAGAGCATATTAAAAAACCTAACTATTTTAGTCTGGACTGTGAGGTTCAAAGTGGGCAGATACATTTATGTCCAAAGCTGATTATATGAAATATGCCAAGTGTTAATTTAAGGTCCTTAAAATAGTCACTGTTAGCAGTGTCAGCTAGTGTTTTTAATATCAACTTTGTATCTATGAATCAGCAATCCCAAAGCTCACACAAATCTCCTGGGAAGTCACAGTCTCTTCCTTTTTTTAATTCATATCTTCCTTTTCACTTAGAGACCATAAATGAAAAGTTTAAATACAAAGTAACAGCTGTTCTCATCCCATTTTCAGCTTTAGTGGGATCAAAAGAAAACAAAAGGCCTGTGAGACAGATTGCTACAGAGAGATCTTCAGCAGAGACTGGCTAACTCAGTATTTTGTTGCATTGGACTAATTCAGGAGATTTCAAAATTTGAGACTAAACTGAAGATGATTTCCAGAATGCACCCACACAATGACATCCATAGTATTAATATTTTTGCTACTTCTGTTTTGCCATTTGTTAATTAGTTGAGCTGAGTTTCACCATTCTAACAGCTCTGGCTCCCCTTCTCTTCCATTCACATCATGCAGTTACAAGCACATTCATCTGAGAATCTGTCAGCTTCCAGCATTAATGATACATGATCTAGGTTAACCTAAATATGTATTTCACAGAAGATTCCCATTAGTAATACTGAAGACTCCCACTCACATTCACAGCATCAAACATCCTTCTACTAAAAGCAGAAATTAACATTTTCCCTAAAGAATGACGGCAGTCCAGTGATTTTCATCTGTATATTTCCCTTGACATACAGCAAAGACAACAGTGGAAGGCAGAAGACAGTGAAAAAAATAAAAAGAACACCTGCATCACAAAACCTCTGACCATCTGCAGATCATGATTCATTTTCTTAAGTTATTTTAAGCTACCACTCTCAGATGATCTCACAAGTCTTTGAAGTTCGAGGTAGTTTTTTGTGGCCAGCACATTCAACCAGTTTTTATTGACAATACTGAAGCAAATTTTGATGTCCAAAGACATTAAGATTTTTCTTTTAATTACTTCTTGCTTCCAAAGTTCTAGCTCTTCAATATTCCATCTTAATGTGGCTTATCTCTCCATATTACTGCAGCTGCTCAAGTCCAATCTCATTAGCAGAGATTTCAAATGCAGTTATAAAGCTGATAAACAAAAATATCTATGCAGTGCCTTCAGAGGTAGTGCCACATGATGCCTGAAAAACACTCATCCTATATTTAACCTGAAAAAATCCCTTAAAGGCAAAAAGCCTTTGGAAACCCAGCAGAACAAAACAAAAACTCTAACTGTAGTTAGTATTTGGATTCTCTGGGGTAAGATGCTAAGACAGTCAAGTCAAAAATGGGACATGAATGCCCTGTCAGACAAGTGCCTCAAGATGAAATTATTGAGATTTGCTCTTGAAATGAAGAACAAAGAAGGTTAAAGTTTTAAAAAAGAAAAAAAACCCACCACAAATACTAAGAAAATACAAACAACAAAACCCACCAGTTCTTGGAAAAGAAGCACTGAAAAAAGATGGGACACTGAAAAGCATTAAATAGTAAAATCTGTATTTGTGTTTACTTTGAATGTCTATCAGTTTTCAAGCAGATGGATGTAAGAGTAACAGAAGCTGAGCCACACAAAACAGTTCAGAGATGAAGTATTATTTTTTTTTACTCCTGCTGTAACACTCATTTCCCCTAAACCTCAACTCTTTATGTTTGAAATGCAGTAGACACAAATTATTAGATTTAGAAAGTTATGGAAAAAATATGGTGTCCTACTCTAGTCCTACAATTGGGAATTTTCAGATATTTTTATGTAAAACATCTCAGTAGTCATTGAGACACAAAGACAATGAAATGGAAGAAGGCAGACTGTGCAGACACCAGTCATTTTTTTCCTTTTATTTCAGAAGACTTCAGAGAGCCTTGAAAGAAGTACACATGAGCTTATCCACGATTGCAAGGTGAAACATGCTTACAGGATATGAAAAAACAATAGCTATAGCTCCCCTGTACAGTAAAATGGAGAGCAAGGTTGCTTCAAAGGCCAAATCAAAACAAGAACTCAATTCATAAATTTAAATTTGAGTATGAAAAACAAAGTAAAGAATTTCATCCCTTGGAGTTTCTATGACAACTCTATTATCAGCCTGGCTCCCTGCTACTAGCTCAGTAACTGGCAACACTTTTAACACCCTCTGGGTCATGAGTAACAGTCATAAGTTACGCAGTCTTGTTCTCCTGGTGTTGCTAGGAACCAGGAGCATAAATCCAGCTATGTGCTAACAGCTGTTCCATGTTGTCTTCCATCAGGGCTAAAGATCTGCATCATTACCTATGCTGGAAATCACATAGCCCAGTCAGTAAAAAGAAATACGCCAATAACTCATCCCAATACTAAAGAATGGTCAAAAACCACAGAACATAGTCCTTAAAATTGGATTTAATAAGACAACAAATAAGTACTGTGTTCTAATTGTTTAATAGAGAGACATTTAGAACTTCCATCATGAATAAAAACATCAAAGCAGCTTTGTACACAAGTTCAAAATTTACATTCACTATAGCAACTCACTGCCTCTCTCTTGGATATATGCTGCTCCTCTATCTACATTGCTTGGGCTACAATTCAGAGATACATCTTGAGGAAACTGAAAAGATTTCTCCGAAGTTGCTGCCATACCTCATGAGTCATACTGCAGAACTTGGTGACTTGGCCATTTCATTAGCTATAGAATAACTGTCCTTGATCAACTCCCTGCTTATCTTCAGCATGGTTGAACAGCAGTTGTCAATACTGGCAATGAAAGACCTTCTAGCATACTGCATTAAGATGAAGGAATTGATGCTCTGATCATTACTATGGTTACTAAAGATTTTTATAAGTTTACGTTTATAAATTCTACTGTTAAATTATCTGTAGTGATTCAGAAACTGAGTAATAATTACCAGAAATCAGAAATCTATTTACTAAAATCTTGTGGGGTTTTGTGGTTTTTGGTTGTTTTTTTTTTTTTTAAAAAAAAGAGTAAAGTCACAATACCCTTTCCTTGTCCTTTTTCACACTTAAACCCTAAAAAGTAACTTACAACACATAACTCAAACAAGCTTTCTAGCTGTACCATATCTGAGAGGTCAACCACCCTTTATTCATTTCCCAGTATTCTAAATTTTAATCCTGTGCAAGGAACAAGTAATGTCATGGCTTGTGCTACAGCTCCAGAGACCAATCATAATAATCATAATGACCTAGGTTGGAAGGAAGAGACCCTTCAGATCAAGTTCAACCACTAATACAACTCTGGTAAGCCTTACAGGTGGACATGGACTTGAATACTTGATCCTCAGATTAAGAGGCTGATGCTCTCACAACTGAGCTCCACACCCAAGTTATCTCAAGAAAGTTTCTCCAAAATCACTGCCACACATAAGGAGTCATACTGCCAAATCCAGTGAGCAATAATTACTTATGTCTTGCTTAGAAGCACATCACCAGAAATGTGCCACATAAATAACTATGTATCAGTCTAAAGTTGTGCTTAAGACTCTTCTATTCTGTCTGTTATGATTAAACTTGAGGCTTTAAGGCAAGCAAAACACTTCTGTTTAAACAGTTAAGCCAAAAAAAGTTAATTTTAATTAGAAAACAGTTTGCTTTACCTATTTCAGTGCAGACAACAGTTAAAAATTGAAGCTTGAAAATATTGTTTATTCAATCTGATCTTTTTTCAAACACTTTGTAAAAAATCTATGCAAAAAACTTTACTTTTTTTTCTAAAATTTACACATTTTTTTGTAAAAAAAAATTCATTCCATCTAAGTGAAATGAGAAAAACCATTAAATCATTTAAAGTATTAAAGCAAGAAAATCTTTTCAATCCCAGGACAATCTTATGACAGTTCTTCCCTAAAATTGATATTATCACATCTTACAGGTATCAAGCAATCAATATGCTAATATGAAAGAAGAGAGAGTCTCTCAACAAAAGCCATTCACTGCCTTTTTTCACTGAATTTGGCCAATGACAATAAGTCGTTGCAGCAGAAGTTCCAAACAATCCCTCCTTTAAGATAAAAATACTGCAGAACGCTACTTCAGGTTCGCAAAAGCATCATGAAATCACATATAAAGACGTCTATCTGCAGTAAATAGTTCACCTGAGTATGAACTACTTGCTTTCTTGTATTTGCAGAAAGAGAGAATTCAAGTTTTACATGATGGAGAAAAGGCATCTGTCTAAAAGGAAAATAATATATAAAAGATGTGTTTCCAAAGTAACCTAGCCAAATGAAAGTAACTATAAATTCTAAGTCTGTAATCAGATGAACCCAACATGAGAGTACATATCCACATTTCTAAATTAAATGCAGTGGTGCTCTCTCATGCTTCAGTTTATGGCTTGTTTTTTTTTTTCATTTGATGGAATGACATGATTCCCGTTTTGAAACCAAGTACTCCATGTGTCACAGAATACTACCAAATAATCAAAAAGAGCTTTTCTTCAGGCCCCTATGTCTCTGTTCCCTGCAGAAACCTTTCGAAAGTATCTACATGAGGATACAAAGATACAAACATGGAAACTTTGGTCATAAGATGTTTTTTTCTTGGACTAAAAATCTCTTTAGGTTCATACCTAAATATTTTCATTTATCTATTCATAAACAAAAAGACAGACAGGAGACATGATATCACTGATGAGGCCCTGATGGAGACCTCAGCAGGGGCCAAGCACCTGACTGGAAAAGGAATATATCCCACAGTAAATTGGGATTTGAAGCAAGACTAGAGATAGGTAAGCAGGTGAGATGGGTAAATCTACTGGAAGGAGAAGGAGGTAGACTAGTGGAATACACCATTTTTTTGTAAAAATACCAGCAAGCAGACATTGAAATGCAATAAATACAATAATAATGAAGAAGCAATATATATCAGTAGCTTATCAAATGGATACTTGAGCTCTTTTGAGGATTCTGATAGGTCTTAACTTTCTTACAGAAACAATTTCTTAATTACAAATATTTTTTCCTTCTCTCTGCAGAACTTTACACTGCTCACTTCACATTTGATATTGAGCCTCCAAGTCCCACAAAAAAACCAAAGGACCAAGTATATTAAAATATAATGTCCTAGAAGGACATGAAATGTGTTATTCACAGCCCTCCTACAGTCATACCAGTGTGCTTTGGTGATAACTGCCATATGTTATGCAGCTTCTTGCACAAAAACACTCCAAATATTTTCTACAGTTTATTTCAGTAATTATTAAACATTACTTTCTTGGAATAATTACAGTACACATACACAGTTTTCACCACACAGTCTTTGGTATCTCTCAGTTAGACTGACTTGGAGCAAAATTTTCCACATCTGCACAAATTGCTGCAGAATTTAAATAACTCTACTATCACATCCCCACATAAGATCATTGGGACACTTAGAATATACATTTCTTTACCACAGGCTTTGTCTCCATCATTAAACACTGCCTCTACTCTTTTTGACCACGTTTTTTGAAATTTCAGCTGTTCTATCATTTGGTTTTATGTCACAGCTACTGAATTTGTTGTTTTATCTATTTTGCATACACCATCTTCACCAGATTTTGTGCTGTGGTAGCTGGGTGCTGTCACCTGAGTAGCCAGACTACACGATACCCATTTTCAGTCCACCACCACTACCCACAGGTTTGTTCTGTCAAAGGCGTGTTTGTCCCCAATTTCTGCATATTCTTCGCTGTGCATCAACATCTTAGCAAAAGTAGTTCAATAATTCAGGTGCAGCAGCCAGAGGTCATGCCAAGGAGCCCTTTGAAAAAGGCCTTCGGAGAAGATGGATTTTCAGTGTGGCAAGGAAAAATAGTTTCAGGTAGTACAACATCTTTTATTACCTGTCATCTGAAGGAGAAGTTATAGTTCCACTAGCTAAATACTGATCACTATGATTCTGCCATGGTTCCAAGTTACAAATGCATGCTCTCTATTTTAAGTAGTCAAGCTGAAGCTCTGATGAAGTATTTCTGGTAACATAGCCACAATGAAGCCTGACATTTTGCATGTGAAAAATCATGCCTTTGCTACCTCTTTTACAGGCAAGATGAACTTTTTTGTCCTTGTTACTTTCCACACAGAGACTTCCCCGATCCACTCCAGACTAGCTAATAAAAACCCTACAGAAGAATTCAGCATCATTGGTGACTACAGAGGACCTGCTATTCTGAATTCAGAAACACCTGCTCCTATCAGAAAGGATAAGAAGTGGTTTTCCCATCTATGGATACTTTGTGTCTCTCTCATTGCTCTCGAAAGCAGGAAGTATGGCCATATGACCCTGTTCAGAATAGGCTGGAACACCTATTCACTTTAGAGCCCACTACCAGGGCATGATTCTCCTCAGGTGCCTTTGATGGAAGAATGCACAGGATCCCGCAGGCAGAGTTGGCATGGAGCAGACAGAGCACAAGAGCCAGGGCTTGGGCAGGTTCCCAGTCCATCTGGTCTCCCTCCTAAGGTCCTGTGGGTGACTTTAAGCTCACTGGCAGGCCACGTTGCTATGCTCTCCAGGGAGCAATCAAATAATTTTATTCACAACCTGGAGCCAGAAAGAAAATCATTCCATACCTTCTTTCTCTAAAACAGACTCTAAAGATAAGGCTCCTCAGGGAAATGAAATATATATTATATTGGAAAAGCAAGCAACACAGCTGTCCCAAACAATACAGAGGATGCAAGCTACATGATTTTGGGGTTATTTTTGGGGATGACTCAACTCCTGGGAGCAGCACAAAAGAGGACCGTGGTTGCATGGTTATGTAAGTTTAAACACAAGTTTATGCATGATACAGTCATCTTACTGACAGTGCCTGAGGTCTGCCATCAATTAAATTCAGTGTGATGGCAAAGATAACACTAACAATTTCTTGATATTGTCCAAATTCTGTACTGTATTCCACTCATGTTAGTGGCAACAAAGAGGAGTCAAAACCTCCTGAACAGCAGTTCTCAATGGCTCCATATCTGCTCCCAGCATGATCTTTTAAGTGTGCTCCCAGGAGTGGGAAGCCACCTCAGTGGAGTAGTAAATAAGAATAATTTTAAGAAATTACTCAATTGTAAAAGCAATACCAGAGTCACATTTTTCTTTTTCCATTCAAAGTCAGTCATTTCAAAATACTGAGTCATTATGGACCTGACTATACTTCACAGCCCCAGCAGCACTTCTGTAACCAGAAAAAAAAAAAAAAGGAATAACATAATTACTTTAATTGCAGTGTCTTTAAAACTTAATCTCTAATAATGTGATAGCCAGCTGTTTCTGTAATCTATCGCACTTAAAGAAATTGAATTGGTTGCATACAGCTGTTCCCAAACATCATCCACACAATGTGATAGCGCATTTTAAGGTCACAACATGCAAACTACAGAATTGTGATTTGTGGATAATAATCTTTATCTCCCTTTCATAACATAATACTGAGCTACCTGAAGGTAGATAAGGTGCTTCCAGTAACTAAGCAAATGAGATTATTTTATTTTTAGACAGTAAATCAATCATTAAAGTAATAACCAATGAAGTTAGAGGATCTAGTGCCTGGAGGCACAATTGAGTCAAACAAATTCTAGCAAGATATGAGGCTGTACATGTTGAACTATTAAAGTAACTATCATCTCATCAAGAATGCAATACAGTCCTCATCCTAAATCTTGGAAGCAAGATTTGATGTCTTTCCAAAGTGAGGGCTTTTTCCTGACCTGCCATTACTTATTTGATGCAAGAATTGGCTAAAAATGCCATCCACTGTTAGGCTTAAGTAAAACAAATCATCAGTGGTGCTCCCTGGAGTTCTTAAAATGTCTCAGAATAGTATCACCATCTAGAACAGATAAATATAGTAGGATTAAAAAAACCCCAAAATATTAATGGGGAAATTCCTGATATTAATTCTTTAAACTTCAAAACATGGACTCTTCTTTACCAGGGCCTATGGACACTTAAGTACTTATAGACATTTCTCCTTCAGTTAGAAATTACATAATGTAAATCACCTTTGAAGACTAAATAGATGTGCTTGATTCACGCCTGACTTTTCTATTCCAGTTTCAGACTAGCAGAAAAGCTGCAGATTGACAAAAATTTTCATTAAACCCATCAAGAATTAAGGGATGGTTCAAGGGAATCTACTTTGTCCAAGATCCTGGATCACATTCTGATGACATAGCTCATTCTGAGTGTTGTAGTTCACGTGGCTTCCAATCCCAATCAAACCTCTAATTGAAGGAGCTACAATGATGGCTCATCATTACCTTTTGAGAAAAATATCAGTTCAAATAAAAAAGGAATGTTAATCAAAATGATAATTTTATGTTATAGATGACAATCAAGGAATCTTAACAGAAATTCTGATATGCATTTTTATATGATTTTTTTAAAAACTAACAAAACCCCTAGAAATATTATATTAATAAAAACTAAACTTATTTTCCAAAATATGTAGATTTCCATGGCTATTATTTATACACTGCTAAATGCCAGTGTATAAATTTTGTAGACACGAAATAGTGTTACGCAAAAGCACTCTGAATCTGGCTAACTAAACCAGCTCAAAGAGTATAGCTTATATGTCAGGATTTTAAAAGAAAAGGTATGCTCAAATTTTATAACAGAAATTAACTAATCTGGTTTATATAAACCCTGACAGTCTGTCCCCACCCAGTTCACTGCATTTCTGCCTTCTCTTCCCAGTAACACATATTAAGAAACTGACTTTACATAGAATGTCTTTGACATGGCAGTAAGTCTATCATCGTGTCAGACAGTATAGGCTGTAAAACAGCCTAATAGGAAGAGCCATTTAAACACATTTTTAAAAATATATTTTTCTCCATCCATACTTGCTTAAGAAACAGCAAATATTTAGCAAAGAGTACTTTTCCCTTGAAATTGATTAAAAAAATTATATAAAACAAACAATTAATAGATGTACCAGAATTTTTCCACACAGAATACCTGCTCTAAAGTTGTGGGGTTTTTTTTTTAATTATCATCTTCTATAATTGTATGTTTAAGGAATTACTAAGTTAGCTCCACCAAACAATCTTTAATACAGAAAAAAAGTTTAATATTCTAACTATTAGAGCTTTTACAATCAGAAATGTAACTGCCCAGATTCGGGATCAATTCTTTATTACAATAGATTTGAACAAAGATATTCCATCACTGCCCTAAGGAAACTGAATGTACACAATCTCTATAAAGAGGGATTTTGTGTCTTTGGACAGAAAATATTCCTGAAGCTGTACTTTGAGATCTAGTACCTAAAACACAGACAACAAAAGGTGATGAAACAAAAGTTGAATATCAGAAGAACTTCCCATACTGTTAATGATCTTGGGAACAGCCCATTACTGTTTACTATTTTCAGGTGAGAAATTAGAGGGTTTTTATCCTTGGAATCCAGCATTGTTGTGGACTGACAGTATAAGACTGTGCTATCACCAAACAGAAAAATTATTTACCTGATATAAAATCAAAGTAAACTGTGATATTATGCAGTCTACACAAGTTTCAAGAACCTTTGCACATTTTAAAGCATATACATAACATATATAATATATAACTGATGCAGCAAGACATTTGAGCCACCATCAAAAGGACAGCTTCATAACACAGTTACCCCTTCTCATGGAAATAAAGCACATTGTCATATCTACAAGTGCTGGGTAATGAAAGGATAAATTGTACTTTGACATAGTGATGAAAATTGAAATATTAAATGGTTACAGAACTGGAGGCACAAATGCATTAAGAAGGGCAGGCAAAGTGAAGACAAAGAAAAATTGACGTGAGCTATTAAAAAGTACGTTTTATTTTGACATACAGAATGAGGGCCTTCAAAATACATCATCGTAGCCCTCTATTCAGGGAGGCTCACCAGTACTTACAGGTAAGGCTAACCACTAGTCAGTGAGCAACATGCTTTTCACTAGCCCTGTGTCACCTTTATTGAAAGCCAGAGACAAAGGCAAAATCCCAGAAATAGGATTAATATTTCTCAAGGAAAAATGAGCTTTAAGCTGACAATTTTTATATTAATTGATGGCTTGTATCACAGATGTAATTACTAAAAACCAGATTTTCTGTACTTCTTGGAAAAGACAGGCATAATATCATCTTTTCATCAATGTTTGTTCAGTGCTAATCAAGGATGAAGTTTTAACAGAAATAATAAATGCAACAGAGCAAAAGGAGAAAGAAGAGGATCTGTGAACTGCAATGTGACAGTTGCAATGTATTTTAAAATGGAGAAGAAATTGGACACTACCTATAAAAGGTTCCAGGCACATATGGTAGATAAGACAAGTGAGGCAGATGAAGCAAGAACTTTGCTTGTATGTACATAAGCTGACAACATACATCCCTAAATGAACTCTACAAGTGCTTTTAAAGTATTAGAAAAGCATGATAATTTCATGCTGTGTGTCTGCTTGGCAACAAGAGTCAATGCAAGACTATTGATTAGTTTTCTATGAATAGAGAATTTACTTTTCTCCTATTTAGCAGATTAAGTTGATCCTACATTTATTGAGTGTTGCTGTTTGAGCCAAGTCAGTCAATGACAAGACAACTGGTGCTCTCCCCTACTTTTCATTTGAAGGAGAAGAAGAGAGAAAAAGAGTTATGAGTTTAGAAGAAAGACCCTACACTGATGAAAAAATAGTAAAATTATAAAACAATGTAATTAAATACATACATCTAACTAAACACACACAAAACTAAATCAAGCTCCTAGGAAGGTGCAATTTGCAGGCACTGAAAATGTTCTAGACTGGACATATGTCACTATGTCAAATGGGAACTGAAACTCACTGAGCAGGATCAGAAGGCAGATAAGCTGATGTGGCCTCAGCTATCAGTCATTGATGGGATACTGAAGAAGAGCCACCCTAAAAGAACCCACTGAAGACAAGCCAAGATAATGAGTCAACCTGAGCCTTTTTATTCCTCAGCTTTTATATTGAGCAGGCAGATGGGACATAAGACCCCACTGGTCCATTTGGGTCACCTGACCTGGACACTTTTCCCCACAGCTGCAACACCCTCCATGAAGTAAAAGGCCGGGTCAGTTGTCCCTGGTAATCATAGTAACAAATACATGCAAGGGCCTCTCTCACTGAAAAGTAAGATAAATTCAAAATGAAGGCTTACTTGTCCTCTTTTTCAAAATCTGCTTCTTCACAGGATTCCTGTGTGTGTATTGAAATAAAAGTGCTACAAAATAGGGGAGACCAAAAGTTTCCAGCATTTACTCATAGATGTAAAGACCCTTAGGTCTAAGGATAAAACTAATGTCTCAGTGAATGTAAAATCATGTCAATTTAGTACTTCCTTCAGTACCAGCAAAATTTCCATCAACGTCAAGACGACTCCATCCATTCTGTCTCTAGTACCACCTCTGTGGAAAAATAATTGGGTACTTGAGGCAATTCAGATATTAGTTAGTCTGTAAATTCTGCCACCTTGTACACTGGGCATTAAAACTCTGGTTGATACAGCTTAGTGATATTTTTCTTCATTTGTTGACCAACCAAGGGATAGATCTTTCTGCGAAAACATTCATTTTGGGGCATCTTTGGTTTTCTCATGGATTTTGCAGTCTATTTTTATCTTGTGTTACCACCACTGAATACAAAAAAGGATAAGTATAAGATAGTCATGCAATCTTGTTGGGATAAGGGTAAAAATAACGTTAGGCACATAGCAAAATAGTTGAGACAAATACTGAAGTGGCAAATGAATACCTTACTGGATTAAATACCCATTGGATCTTAATCCTGATATCAGGGGTCCAAGAAGCATATGGCTGCTGAAAAATCCCCAAAAGCTACAAAAATTTATCTTCAACTCAAGCAGGAACAACATATAACAAAGCTTGTTTGTTCAAAAAATATAAAGTAATACATATTGCAATATCTATGATTAGTTACTTATCAATAAATGTGCACATCACTTCAAAAATCTCCCTGTAACAGTGACAGATAAGTCATGTGTAGGAAGCCACATCATGGCAAATAAATGTAAGCAGGTTAATATTAACTTCTTCAATTTTCATCAAAAGCCTGTATCCTTTTAAGACAATTCCAAAAATCAATTACTTTTAAAATGGCAATCTGTTTCTCTTTTATTTCACAGAATGGGAAACAGAAATACAGATGATCTAAGTCTAGTTAAAACCCATCACGCACATTTCAGATTTTAAGTATTCTTCCTAGAGCAGACTGACTGTTTCTCCTACCTGCAATGTATGACCCTCACAAAAGCAAATCAGGATATTCGATTACTTACCTCAAATCCAAGGATAATAAGGTTTTAGTACAGTTTTGTTCCATAAAATTTCATTAGTTACTGTGGTCCTATTGATCTGAAATTAGATAATGTTTTGCCACATCTTATGGAGATTCAGCAGTTTTATTCAGGCTCTGTCAGTTAAATGAAGACTCTTAATTTTCTACAAGGAAGATATATTCATGAAAGCACAATGGATTCAGGATAAAAGAAACAAAAAAACCCTCTCCAATCTATTGGAAGAGAAAAAGCATCCAGTAAAATTTTATAAAATGCTTCTTCTTCTCTTCACTAAGCCCCTTAATATTTTGGCAAGAAAACCTGGGAACCTGCCTCTTTTTAACATTAAGGACAAGCACTGGTTAAGTCTATTTGCATGCCTAAACTAGACTGCCCTGGTCATCCTGAACATGCAAGCACTGTACCTTCCTCAGCTATGGTTTCCTTCCTAGAATAACCTATCTCTGGTTCCAGCAGGCACCTCCAGCACAAGCTCTTCTTTTTAAGAAGAAATGATGCTTGAGTGAATTACAAGCAGGTGATGTCAAGAAAGGGCAGATGGCAGACAGAAGGAGCAGCTGCCACTACCTGCAAAAATGACAGGGCAAGGTCACTGCAGGAACTCCGATCATAGCTAGAAATGGTGGTGGGATAAGTTTGGGGGGTTTTTAGTTTGCTCTGTTAAGTCTCTGAAATGAATTCTGGACAGCATGAAATAACAGACACTCTAGACTACATTTTCCTAGAACAGAACAGAAATTAGGTACACACAAAGGAGTGATGTGTTAAGTGCACAGTGACAGGGAAGTCCTTGTCACAGCAGGAGACTGTGCTTGACCACTAAGAAATACCAACAAAGGTTTAAAGTATTAAGTTTTTTTCGACTGAAGAGCTCATGTGATTTGACAATAAATCTGTGTAGTACATATTCCAGATGAAACTCCAAATAAACAGATACGTGTCTCAGGTTCCAGTAGGATGATCTGATTTCCTTAAGAATTTATGAAAAGGACACTGAAAACATTCATGACCAGTGACTTACATCATGTCTGTTCATGTGACTTGATGTTAGTTACCAAACTAATTGGGTTATAAAACTTAAGGGCGGCTAGATTTAATTACAAGACACTTAAAGGAATAACAAAGTAACCAAAGTGTAGATCTAAATGTCTTGTACTCCTTGTGTATTTGTTTCTGCTGTGTAATTGCTATGCCACAATGTGTTTAACCAGCTTTTTTTGAGGACATCATGATAATAGCAAACAACTGAGTTTGTCCCACACCTTCCCACGGGGTGCTCAGTGGGCTGAACGACTGATATGCTTACAGTTAAAAACACCACACTACAAAAACAAAGGAACTCATGAAATATTTAAGCATCAAAGCAAACACGACCATAAGCAGAGACAACGAGACACAAGGGTGCTTTTATCTTTACATTCTCTGAGAAAGTAATGGACCGATTTTAACCAATATTGTTCTGGTGCATAACCTATGTGATTGGATTGTATACACACACTAATTATTTGCTTCCTCCCTCTTCTGTAGATTGCCTTTCTGCTAGGATAAATTCAACATAACTTTAACAGCAGTTACTTGTAAACTAGAAAACCCTTAAAAACTGAAAGAAAAAGAAGAAGAATACAGCTTCACACTTGACAAAATGTAAACAAAGACATCATCAGACTACTCATGCACAGCACTACTGTATGGAAAGAATAATAGCTCATTAAATTAGTCAAACCTTTTAAGTACAATATGGTATCAATTAGGGAACCATGGCTATAGCTACTGCACAGCAGAACCAAGGCTGATGAAAATACATCATATCAGTAAATCACAGGTATTCCAGGACCCAAAGAATACTGCTATATTAGAAGGAATGCAAAGAAAAGTAGTCAAATGGGAAGATATGTTCTTGTTAAATCCCAAGATTTCATAAATTAGTCGCATTAGATAAAATGAAGATGCATTCGCACAGATCTCCAAATCCTCATAACCCTCTAAAAACCCTCTTGAGCCTTGGGTCTTAAGTTAATAACTTACAAATTTAAGATTTCTACTTTGTCTTTTTACCTTTGTATTTTTTATGCATTAAAAGAATATTAGAGATTTTGTTGCATTTTCCATTCAATATCTATGATTAGCTACAGAGGAGTAAACAGAGGTTCTAAATGGAACCTTGGCTTTAATATAATTATTATTCATAATTATACTCAGCGAGCAATTAATTAGGAATGTAATCACATAAATGCACGTACTACATAGACCTATGGTCTGTATTACTACTAAGAGCTGTGGTTATTTATTCCTTTGGGTTTTAAGCATGTAAATTATGCTTTATTTAATAAGTCCTAAAATAATTTATAATCTTTTCATGGTTTTGTGAGTTTGGGTTTTTTTTCCAAAAATTCAATAATTGAGAAAGTGTCAATTTAGCAGTTAATTACTCTGAATCCCTTCAAATATAGACAATATGTAGACTTTTTCCAGCTGTCTGAAAGCAAATAGATTTAGATGCTTGTCACATGCACACTGACATGTTCATTCAGGAGCAATGTTTCCTGCAAATAGTCTGAAGAGATGTGACTCTTGAAACACAAGACCCTGATAATTCAGTATAGCATAGATATTCTCACATCATTCTTATTCAGTGCTTCTCACTCATCTTGTATGATCCCAGCACTTTCAGAAGTCCTACTGCAATGAGTTATGTTCATATTTATATTCACTCTTGATTTGTTTGAGTTCAGATAAAGAGGATGATCTAAGAAAGAGAGAGTTGTGTAGCTTCTTGTTTACTCAATGACTTTAAGATAGAGTCTCTGACTTTCAATTGTTTTACCCAGTGCATGCACTTTGATGCCTGATTGTGGCTAAGACTGAGCTATTACACATTGCTTTGAGAAATTTTGATTTAGAAACAAGATTTCTGGAAAAGGGTTTTTTTTTTTCATAAGTACACAGACATAGGTGAATGCAACTGTACTGTGAGATAGCAGGTCTCTGAATAATTACAAGTTTTTATTCAAAATATCCCCTGTCAATCATTTGAAAATACATTGACATTAAAAAGCAATTTCTGTTTTGTTATTGATTTTCTTATTATATATAATTGATCTCTATTGTCCTTTCATTTCTTTTATATACTTACAAGGCTCAAGTAAAACAAAAATGTCCCTGGGCATTATGCTCAGCAAGACTTTGCTAGATGCCATGCACATAATCATAGCTATCCATGGGATTACTGGTAATTGTCAAAAACATAACAGATAAATTACAAAAATGTCGTGGGTTGATTTCCCAGACTTCATAAAATAAATAGGTTTAATGTGCAACCCAAGTAGCACAGAAAAATAATTGGAAAAGCAACATAGGGTGAAGTTATCATCACTGAGTATGAGAGCTATGTAATAATGACCCACATTTTTGTGCATGCTAGAAAGCTAAGCACATGGTAAATACACACATCACTGAAGTCCATAATGATCTGATAGACCTAATCAGCTACAGAAACAGAGCTCAGAAGTAATCAAAGTTCCCAAAAAGCAAGTTATTCTTTTGCCACAATTTTTAGGTTCTTGAGAACTTTCAAAAATATGAGTATTAAAGTCAGCATACTCAGTGTTTACAGTATAGAAACTTAAAAATTACAGTTAGTTTCAGGCACTTTTACTTGCTACATTGTAACTGATGATTCTGCTCTAGCTTCCTGAACTGAAGTGGCCTCAAAGATTGCTATTTTGTAGCAGTTGTAGTAAAAATAAAAAGTAGATGCCACACAGATCAAATTATCAATCTGATTTAATAGAACAGAAATAACTTCATCTTAAACTACCCATCTCTTACAGAAATGCAGCTTTTGATAACATCTCTGAGGAACCTGAGTGGCAGCCCTTGTCTTAAAGACACAGACCAGCTGGAGAAAATGGAATTGAAAGGAAGCTACAGACCCAATTGAAAACTGAAAGGAGAATAGGGAGTTTTTTTTAATTCTTTCAGTCTTCAAAGTAACCCATTGTTGAAGACTATGAACTGGTTCCATTTAAAGTATCCCATGGAATATGGATCATAAGCCATTTGAAATTGCAAAAGCATCTGCATCTGAACATAGACAGTGATTTCAACATAACAGAAAATACTCTGCAGTCCCAGTACCTCTGCTTCAGTCTTACTACCAGCTTTCTTAGTCATCTTTGTACCTTGTTCAACATCATATTGGACACACTTGGTTGTAGATGTTATCTCCTGTCCTGCTCAAAAGCCATTCTGATTACTTTGTCTGAAGGAGTATGGATTCATGTGTGTCAGGAATTCCAAGGCTAGAGTCCTTCAGGGACAATGGAAATGACTGGACTTCCAACACACTGTCCTGTAAGATCTCTCAGGCAGTATCAGTGTGATGAATCAACCATGATGGCCATGATTCCTTGAATTCTGCATGATTGCTATTTTAAGGAAGAATCAGGATGCATACGATGTTAAGGACAGAAGGATTACCATCCTTTGTAGGAATGAATCTGCTGATACTACTCCAAACTTGAATCCTCAAAAAGCACAATACCTCCAGTAATTTACACATCAGCTGAGTCAGGACAAAGGACAATGTGTCCAAAACACAAACATACAACAGAGAAGAAGTATGTATTCTACAGTTTATTTAATAATTTGTTCTTTCACTTCAATTAATCATCTATTTTCTATTCTGTGAAACTGTCTCAGTGAAAGTCCTTGAAAGAGCAGATGTCAAAACTATACTCATAATGTGATAGCATACCAGAAGATATTCACTATTTGAAAAGAGATACAGAAATTTTTTTGCTGGTCCTGCACTTGGTAGAGCATCACCTTTGTCTGTCACTGGCAACACAAATGAAACAGAGCATGCAGGGGACAGCTGTTACAACTGATCAAAGCAATGCGGCAAAAGATGCTAGTGCCAAGTAAGAGAGACATGATTGTTCAAGAAACATGGACACATTGTCAGGCTCTTAAGAGAAAACATGTTTTGCTTTATCAGCGAATTTAGAGGGTCTCTAAGATGCATGTGTATAACATAGGAATTCCTATTTGGTATAATTTAGTTTTTATGGCTTCTAACTGTTAAAAGATTGACCAACAGTTTTCTATGGAACACAGTCAGAATAAAAATAGGTTAAGGATTATGATAGCTTTCTTGGAGTAATTTTTAAAGGAAGAATCATGCAACATAAAACTGTTTTATTTTCATTTGACAATGAAAAAAGTAAATGTTGGTAGACAGCTCAGAAGCTCATCTGGTCCAACTTTCTGTTAAATGCAGGCCTTCACTTTACTTTATCAGTGTCCCTGTCAGTCTGAGTCTTGGATATTTCAAGTAAGGGAGATTGAATGTATGACTTTTCTGTCTCCCTGTCTGCAGTTGTTATTTCCACTGATTCATTTTCTATCTGTTGCATCATTAGATTCCATCTTGTGAAAAAAGGAGTGTTGCTAATAGACTTCCTTGAGTCAGACAACCATGCAGACACACGGATTCAGTGGCTATAAAACCATCTGATCTCAGAATGCATGTAGTATTTCATGTAGTTGCATGTAGTATTTCACCCATATATCTGAACAGTAACCATTATTTAAAACTAGATTTTCGTAACTGAGTTTATATGAAGCACCATTTTACATTTACATGTTTTTGTTCATCACAGAAAGTGCTCTACCCTGTAATTATGCTCTTAAAGCTCTTTGACTAGATCCTCCACTAAAACTTTATGTAAGATTTACACAGCAGAAAATCAAATCCATTTGCTTATAGGTAATACAGAAACTTTTATTACTGGCTTACTAAAACATTGTGCTGTGTGCACATCTAAGTCACAAATTTGAAAATTACACAGGGTGCTTACGTTTGTAAAAATAAATTGCCTATTGTATATTTCATTCACTGAAGTATTACCAGTTTTTGAAATTATTCCTTAATATAAATTTGGTATTACATTAATTATTCGTAATATTGGGAGGGTTAGTTTTATTTATATTTTCAAATTTACTTGGGATTAACTAATTAACATTCTCGTTTAGCTTTGCATTGTGTTTTCAGATCAATCAATGTGCATGGATAACAGTAAGATCTCTTTTGCTTGTTTTAATCTAAACAACCTTTACCATTGTATTTAAATTCCAACTCTTGAAATCAGCTACTGAAGACTCCTAGCCTGCCTGAAGGCCACAGGATTTAAACCTGTGCAAAGTGAGAACTTGCTTATGTGTTTTGAAAGCCAAATTTAGTCTTAATTATGAGGTTAAAGCCAGATATTTTAACACTCCATTCAACCAGTGCCCAAAAGAATATGGCAACACTTCAATCCACTGTGTTATCGCTAATGAAAACTGGTTTTACTACAGAATATTTTAGCACAATGTGTATAAAAAGCTACTTATTAATAAGTGAAAGTACTAATTCTGTAATGATGCTGTTACATCCTATTAGCTGGATCATTACTTATGAAACTAACTCATCCACTGTCAATATGATGCATTTTTGTCTTCATTGGATGGCTATAATTGATTGATGAGTTGATACTACCTAAGCAACAATATACTTGCTCTATAATAACTTCTGTGTTGCAGAGTTTCATGTAGCCTAAATAGAAAATCAAACATTACCATAAAAGGTCTGTTACACTAGAGACATAATTTCTTCCACATCAGCTTAAAACTCCTGCAGTTTCTGAATTCCTCATGTAGCCTAGCATGAAATGGGATTCTAAAGCTCCTTCTTTCTTCTTAGTATCGAGCTCATGATCTGCGTGATTCATCTTTCCATAAAAAATATCTTTGGTTATTATTGGAAAATTTGGATTTTTTTTTTTTTTTAAATCACTTACAGAAAAATGCATCTTCAAACTTAACAAGGAGTGACTATCTGGTAATTAATCCATGTGATTAATAATTTAAAAAAATCAGAATGAAATCAAAATCATAATTCTCATCCTTTTTTTGTTTAATTGCAATACTGTCTTTGAACATGTGTTGTGCACTACAGCTATGTTACTGGGTCTCTGCAAAATGCATACACTTCTGTTGATGTCACTGAATGCTGCACACTTTGTGAATATGCAGAGTAGTGAAGTTAGATCAAGAGCAAAGACGAGTTGTTAACCAGAGCTAGCATTAAAACCAACCAAAAATCTCAAAAACAAAGCAAAAAAAAAGGTATGTAATTTTGAATCAATTTCCACTTATATCTATTTTGTTTCTCTAAAAAATACTATCTACAATTTTATTCAAGAGATACCTTAAATGCACCTATCATACTCAAAATAATAGTAAAAATTTTTAAAGAAAATAAGA
>VZTY01013597.1:300-20100 GCA_013400935.1 Turnix velox
TGGGGGCGGGAGGGGGTGCTTTGCCGGGGTGGGGGGCACTACCCTGTGTAGGGAGGAACCGCAAGAAGGGCGATCGGGGCAGGAGTCCCGGGGCCGGGCTCGGCTGCGAGGAGCCAGGATGTGCAGGAGGGTAGTTTTGGAAGGAGTCCTGGAGGGCAGGCAGGGGTTCAAACAGTTGTCTGGGATCTAAGCCCCCCCTTTTCACTTGTGGGGGCTCCTAAACTGGTTCGGGAGGGCTCTGGTACTGGGAGATGCTCTGGCCGGAGAAGGGGGGCTGCCCCAAAGCCGGACTCGGACACCGCCAGAGTCTCCGAGGATGAGGAAAGAGAGCGGCCGGAGGGCGGAGGGAGGGGTGGAGGGAAGGGGCAGTGCGGGGGTCACAGCACGGCAGTTGTCCTGGGGAGGGAGCAGAAGGTAGAAGCGTGGCAAGGCTGCTCCCCACTCCGCCCCACAGCGCCTTGGTAGAACACCGAGCAACTCCTTTTCCTCGATAGCATCTTCTCACTTCGGAAGGAAGGTGAAGCCATTGGTGGAAAGCCCCCCAGGCCCTCTTCCTCTGCAGCTCTTCCTGGTTATGCTAGCACCTTGGCTTTAGGAAAAAGCTGTCTCCCCTGGTAGCAGGGAAATTCCTGCTGGTGGGATGCTGGGTACCCCAAACCATGGGCTCCCTGCCCAGAGGTAGGAGCAGGTCAGCCTGCGGAGAGAGAATATTAGTCCTCCACCCACTTCTGCTGAAGCCAGTGGCAACTGGAGGTTCCTGCTGCTGGATGAGGACTTACAAGAGGACTGACAACCCAGGAGCAAGGAGAGCATCAGGGCAGCAGCAAGGGGACAGGGGCTGTGTCCTGCAGTAGCAGAAGCCCTTGCTGGCAGCGCTGCTTGGCCCCGAGCAGTGTCTAGTCTCTCCCATTGCAGCAGTGGGTATTTTGTAGGGGGTTTTATTGATGATTCCAGATTATTCAAAAGGGGGAATGGGATACTATGGTGTGGCCAGGCTCCAGGCACCTTCACTCATGCAGCCCATTACTGGGATAGGCCAGCACAGTGTGAGAGCCAGCTGGGATCTGAGCAGGAGAGGAGCCAGGGCCCCACAGAGATACAGGAGGAGCTGGGCTGTGTGAACATGTCTGAAGGCACTGGCAGCTTTACCAGGCACAGCTCTTATTTGAGTGGCAAAGAAAGGCTATTTAAAAGAAGGAACTGTTCTCTCTTTCCTTTATGAATGCTTTAGGATGAGATGTGGCAGAGGGTCCCTGCAGACTTTGCCTGAGCATCCCCTCTCACATCCCTGTGTACACATAGGCAGGGCCATACAGGTACCTTTGCCATGGGTGGGCAGGGGATGTCCACACAGGGTATCTGGGGCTGTCTGCCCTGGGCACTCAGAGGCTTTGTCCACAGTACCTGAGCTGTAAGGCTCTGGATGGGAGGAGCACAGGGCAGTGCTCTGCAACAGCAGAAGTTTACAGAGCACCTGAAATCAGGGGAATGCTGTGAATAGTGTGGCTGTCAGAGATACTGCCCCATCCAAGCTACCTCTGAAAGAGAGACAGGAGTGCCCGTAACTCCACTCAGCCCCAGCCTTACCATCTGTAACCAGCGCATCCAGGCTGAATGGGAGCAGGTCTGAGCCATGCCACGCTCAGCAGGATGGCTCCCAGCCAGGCTGGGCCAGGGGGAAGGCAGCTTTCACCCCCTCGGCTGTGCCTTCAGCCAGCTGGGCTGTGTAATTCCCTGTGACAGTTCAATGCAGAGCGAAGCCAGCAGCTTCGTGGAGGCAGCCGCATGAAAGGTGAGTGCACTGGAGCCTGAATAATGCCGGGGGCTGCTCTCTCCAGCCCACTGCCTGGGGAGCCTGGGGGCAGGGAGCAAATGCTCACCCCGGGCTCTTCCTGGTGCATCCTGACCTCTGCAGCCCAGTCCCACTAAGCCCATCATTGAGCCAGGGCAGGTGTGATCTATTTACTGGCTGACTGCTGACATGTAGATAGGGTGATATCCTAAAAGACTTTGGGGAAAGTAGGGAAAGGGCCAACAGACTCGATATGCCAGCTCTGCACATCTACACTCCTGCTGGGAGTGAGAGCTCAGACCACAATGTTGGCTGGAGGGTTGCCATCGCCTGGCTTAATGCCACTGTGAGAGGCTGAGGGGTGGGGGCAGGACCTCAGGAGCTGCACCCTTGTGTGCATGTACCCTTATCCCCGGCATGTACCCTTATCCAGGTGCTTGCACACATATACGCATGCACATCCTCCCCCTCACCGTGTGCACGGGAGCTGCACTGACAGCTGTGGTGCCAGCAGTGGGCGCAGCTCTCCCACTCCATCTCTCCACCAAGCTTTCATGCTGTAGGGACTTTTTTTTTTTTTTGAGCGTTTAATCTGCTATTTTAGCTAGTTTAGCCCAACAAAAACATTAATGCTTTTTTTCTTTCCCCTTGGATTCCTCTGGAGCCAGAGAAGGGTTTTGGCAGCTTTGTTCCCCTGGTCCTGGGGTGGGTTGGCAGCTTGCTGGGTCCTGGATAAAGAAGCCACAGAGAAATGCAGAGTGGTATTGGGGACAAACACTTGGGGAGTAGGACCCTGCTTTGCTTTCCAGGAGCAGCACAGAACATGGCAGCGTACATGTACATGGAAAAACACGTGTGTGAGGCAGGCAGCCTGCAGCCCAGCATGCCCCCTTCCCTGCTGTGTGGCTCCCTGACTCCTTGCCCACCTCACCCTCTTCCTTCTCCCCAGGCAGGATGCAGGTCCAGGGCTTCCTCCTCCTCCTGGCACTGATACTGTTGGCTGCCACTGCCGAAGCTGGCAAGAACAAGAAAGGTGAGAGGCAGGCAGGGGCAGAGGGTGAGGGCTGGTGGCAACCCAGGGCGTGTTCCTGTGCCTCTTCAGTGAGCATACATTTTCCCTTCCTTTGCAGAGAAGGTGAAGAAGGACGGCTCCGAGTGTGAGGACTGGCGCTGGGGACCCTGCGTCCCCAACAGCAAGGACTGTGGCTTGGGGTACCGTGAGGGAACTTGCAAAGATGAGAGCAAGAAGCTCAAGTGCAAGATCCCCTGCAACTGGAAGAAGAAGTTTGGAGGTGGGTGCATGGTGATGGGATGACCAGGGGACCACCCTGGGCTGGTGGCTGTGTGGAGTCTTGCCTGGCTCTGATGCCTATCCCCTCACTTCCAGCTGACTGCAAGTACAAATTTGAGAGCTGGGGGGGTTGTAGCCCTCAGACAGGTGTGAAGACTCGCTCCGGCGTCCTGAAGAAAGCCCTGTACAATGCCCAGTGTGAGGAGATTGTCTATGTGACCAAGCCCTGCTCTGCCAAGATTAAGTCAAAGTCCAAAGGTCAGTCCCCAACACTCCCATCCCCAGAAGGTTCCTGCTGGGATTGTTGGGGGGATTGCTTGGCCACCTGGGATTGAGCTTTGCTTCTGGTGTGGGGGGTCACAAAGGATGCCCTTCCCTCTGTCAGCACTTGCAACAGCCCTAAAGTCCAGCTGCTGACTGGGTGGGATGCAGGTACCATTTGCCTGGTGTATCCCCCCTCTTTCCATGGGGATTTGCATGGTGGGGGAATGCTGCCTGCAAGGATGTGTCTGTCCCCTGTGCCATGCCCTATGCCTGTGCCATGCTGGCTGTGTTTCTGCCGTGGCAGCACCTGGGGAATCAGTGACCTTCTGGTGGATGCACTAATTGTCATCTCCTTTGCTTCTTGGATGCAGCAAAGAAGGGCAAAGGGAAGGACTAGAGCAAGAAGACAGCATCTGTATCGGCCCATTGACGTGGTGCCCACAGGGCTGGAAGGCCAGCTGCAGCCAGCCCACACTCCAGTCTTCCTCCACCTCTCCTTTTTCCTTTCCACAACCTCTTCTTTGACTGAGGTGCCTTGTTTTACTTGCTAGTGTTGTAGAGAGCAAACCCATCTGCCCCACAGGAGGGGCTGCTGCCCCTTCTGCTGCTCCTGCCAGTATGTCCCACTTGCCTCCACTTGGCTGGTGTCAGGGTTCAGTGGGACGAGGCTGGAGAGCTGGGATGGGAATACACACATGACCCCCAGCCTCAGCACAGATAAGTTGCCTTTGACGCATCCTTTGGCTAGACTGTGAACCTTCCTGCTACTCCATAAGACACCAGTACTGGGGGAAAGGGCTGGCTGTTGAATGCCCAAGTAACCCCTGTCACTCAACATGCCCCTTAATTCATGTGACAACTCCTCTCAGCTCAGGGGCCTTCATCCAGTGTGTGTTTGGCCAGGGCAGGAGTTTCCTGCAGCAGTTGGGGAATACAAAGCCACCACCCCGAGGAACCACTATGTCCCTTCTCCATCACTCCTAGCTGTGTGTCTGTGCTAGGGCTGCAGCCCCTCTGCCTTCAACACACCAACACTGCTGGTGGGTGGGAGCTCTCACTTCTTTTGGAAATTGGGGTTTGTTTTCTTTTCCAATAAAAAATATTTTAAAAGAAAAAACCCTACCAAAGCACAGCTGTGATGGGGGAGCTGGGGAGGAGCTTCCCCAGATGCTTCTGGGGACAAGGTGATGTCATGAGGACAACTCATTAACGTCTCACACCGTGGCCAAGGTTGGTTTCTGGTCTGAGGTCTTTATTTGTCTTGGGGTGAGTTGGACTGTCATCGTAACTTTAAAAAACCAAAAGCCCACTAGACCATTTGGGTACCACTATGTGATTATCCTAAAGGCAGGGGCTTGGGGAGGTCCACACTTGGGAATTCTTCCTCCAGGTTGCACAGCGTTGTCCTGGCATTGGCACAGAAAGGACATACAGACACATAGTTTGTCAGTGCCAGCATGGCCCCACCCTGTCCCTTGGCTGTGCCCAGCCATGCCCAGAAGACTTGTGGAGACCTGACTTTGGGAGAAGCTGGGGAGTGGCCTTGGGGTGGTCTAGGCTGTGCACAGAGGTGGGCTGGGAGGGGGCTGGAGATGCTGGCTAAAGCCCGCATGCTGAGGGCTCTGCCGCAACACCGACAACAGGGTTACATCCATTTACAAAGCTCAGCAGCCAGCTCCTTTGGCCTCTCTGGGATGTCCTCCCAGAGCTGGGGAGGGCTATCGTCTTCTCCTGCCCGCAGTGCTGTGCACTAGGCCTCCCACACCTATCATGGAGGGAACTGCTATGGCTCAGATGAGACACAAGCATCTCAGCCACATTGCAGACTCCCTCCAAGATCTCCATCTCTGCCCAAATCCCTATGAAGGACAGTCATTTTCACTAATGCCCACTTTTTGGCATTTGTTTCTTCTGGGGCCATGCAGAGAAGTCCTGCACCACACCACTGCTTTTCTTTGCAGTTTTGGAGGTGCATTGTTGGCGGTGACTGGGTTTCACACTCCCGCTCTGGAGTGAGATGTCTGGTTTGTCTATCTGTCAGGCCAGTTGCTGGCTGAGGGCAGAAAGGGCATGAAGGGGAGAGTGGAGAAGAAGCCCAGAGGAAAAAATTCCTCACTGCAGTCCTTGGATCAGGATGTACAGTGTTGTCACTGAAGGGAAAGAAGTTTGCCACATCTGCTAGCACACAATCTTGACTGCCTGACTGGGCCAGCAGGACTCCCAGTGAGCACACCTAAGCCAGTCTGGGCTAAGTTGTCCAGCAAGTGTTTGGCCCCACTTTCTTCTAATTTCATTTCTTGAATAATATATGTTGTAAAAGCCTATTGAAAGCATCCCACGTTAGACTGACTGCATGGAGACAAGCTCTGATGCCCTGAAGATGGTCAACCGTGAAGAGTCATCTGGTATTAGGACAAACACTGATGGCATTTGGCCAGCCTCTCCAGAGCAGGGAGCTAAGGAGGGCTCCTGGTGACCACATCTCCTCTTGCCTCCAGTTTTCTCACTGACTCCCCAAGCTGGGACTTGAAGGAGCTGCAGCTCAGGTGTGCCTTTGACCTCTGTCAGCATAGGATGAAGGGCATCATCTGCAATCGTTGCGCAGTCTGCACTGTTGTGAGTGGGGAGCAGAGGATACTATCCCCCCTTCCCAGCACAGAAGGCAAAGGGGAAGGACTTTCATACCATTGCTGAAGTGGTCCCTGAGTGCCAGCTTATCTGGCTGTGCCAATGTTTCTGTACTGGCACATGAGAAGGTGCTTGAAGGTTTTCTTGAAAGTAGCATTGCAGAGGGCATAGCAGGCTGGGTTGATGGTGCTGTTGACGTAGCAGAGCCAGTAGCCGATGGACCACACAGTATCGGGTACGCAGGTCTCACAGAAGGTGTTAATGAGGACCATCACATTGTATGGAGTCCATGTGAGGATGAAGGCTAGCAGGATAGCAAATATGGTGCGAGTGACTTTCTTCTCCCGGGCTGCCATCTGGCGCTTCTTCCGTACTTGACTCCTGGCGATGCTAGCAAACTTCCTGGCAACATTGACTGGACGGCTGTTCGCTAAGGAGTTATGGTCAGAGGCTCCTGTCTTAGCTGGGACAATCTCAATGGCGGTAACACATTCGGTCCCAGTCTGCTTGGTGACAATCTTAATCTTGGACCACTTAGAAGATGGGTTCACCCGGGGGTGAGATGGGCTCTGCCCTTGCCCTGCTGGCAAGATTTCTGCTGTGGGCTTGTCTTTTGTGATCTGAGTCATGCTGACTGTGCTGGACTCGTTAGAGGTCTCCTTCTCCTCCTGATGGCCGGTAGCCTCTGTCTGGGCCGATGGCTGGTCATCCACTTTCCCATTCCTCACCTCCTCCTTCACCTCCACAGCCTTCTTGGGGGAGTTATTGTTGATCTGTTTGACCACAGGACCCTTGAAGAAGCTGATGGACTTGCCCCTCCTCTCTTTCCTGCTTTCAGGCTTGTGCCTTCTTACTCTGCTCCTACTGGCCAGGGAGATGTGGATGTACAGCACCGTCATGATGACCACAGGCAGGTAGAAAGCAGCAATGGCTGTGCCAAAGGTCACCGCTGGGTTGGAGAGGAACTGGATATAGCATTCCCTCTCAGGAACTGTCCTCTTGCCTACAATGAACTGCCAAAACAAGATGGCAGGGGCCCAGAGAATGAAGGACAATATCCACGCAGCTGCAATCATTAGCCCTGCCATCTTGGTGGTCCTCCTGGCTGGGTACGTCAGGGGCTTGGTGACACAGAAGTATCGGTCAAAGCTGATAATGAGTAAGTTCATAACAGAGGCATTGCTTACCACATAGTCCAGGGCCAGCCACAGGTCACACACTACGGCCCCCAGTGGCCAGTAGCCTTTGATGATGTAGACTGTGTACAAGTTCATGGAGAAGACCCCGATGATGAGGTCTGCACAGGCTAGGCTGAAGAGGAAATAGTTGTTGACAGTCTGGAGCTGGCGGTTCACCTTGATGGACAGCATCACCAAAATGTTCCCCACCACAGTGACAAGGCTGAGCGAGCCAGTGACCGTGGCAATGAAAACAAGCTCCACAGTCTTGTAGTTGGTAGGAGGCTGGATGGACACCTCAGAGTGGTTGCCCAGAGTGAAGTTCTCATAGGTCAGGTTTGCCATCTTTGCCTGCCAGGGCTGAGCAGAGAGGTTGTGCATGGGATCTGTAAGGGGAGCAGGGACAGAACAAGAGAATGTTACACCTGCAGGCCCTTGTGGCTCTCCAGCTGCAGCACCACAGCCATGAGCTGCTGAAGCATCCCTACTTTTGCTCCCCCCCACTTCCCACTTGTTTCTCCTGCTGCACTGCTGCTGATAGGCCTTTTCTAGAGATAGGTGTGAGGACCTCAGGGTTGCAGCAACTCCAGAAGAGGAGCATGGAGGGTGTGGAGCACACCCTGACACTGTACCTCAGCTGTCCTCCTGTAACACCCACATGAATGAGCTGCAGCAGTGATGTGTCCCTGTGTGCAGGCTGAGCCATGCTACATCCTGGGATACAGCCCTGGGGATGAGGAGCAGGCACTGCCTGGGGTCTGCCCAGCCCTAGTGCAGGAAGCATTTGCTGCCTTCTCAGGTTCCCAGCCCAATGCTGCTCTTGCACAGTGCTCAAGAATCTTCTGCCATTGCAGCCTTCACCACAGGACCTCTTTAAGGCACTTTTTGTGTCTCTGGTAGGCAATGGAGGAGATAAAGGGAGATCATCTCCCAGCAGGATCACAGCCTAGAGTGACCCGGGGTGGCAGTGGCCAAGAGGCTGAAGGAGGACAGGAGCTACAGAACCAAGTAGTGTTGCACAGCACTCAGAGCCAGAGCCCTACTCCAGGAGTGAAGGCAAGTGTGTGGTGTGCAAGCAGCTCCTTCTGGAAGATGAAATCTGGAACATGGAAAACAGCAAATTATGCTACATCTTCAGTCTCAAGAAATTCATGCAAGTCCCAAAACTGAGGGGCATGAGGTTTCCAGCCAAGGTGATCTTAAGAAAGGGGGTGACATGTTTGAAGGTGGATGCTGGCAACCCAAGCTAGAATGAAATTGTGTCATTTTTCTTGATCTGGTTTGCAACCCCAATCCCAACAAGTGCAGGAGAGGGAAGGGGCAATACAAATGCCATCAGCCAGAGATGCTGTGAAATACCAGCCCTTTTCCTCACATGGCTGCGAATATACCAACTGTGGAGATGTGAGGGGTGAGCACAGACATCTCAGCTTGGTACACGGAATTATTTATGAAAGGCAATAACAATGATGAGCAGAAAAAATGGCCTTAATCCAAACCAAGATGCCCATAGCTAACCCCATGAAGTAAGAAAAGAATGGACCTTAAAAATATATATAATCAATGCATGAAAATGGATGTATTTGAATAAAAGGGAATTTTCAGGAGGGAGAAAGAAAGGTTCTGGAGGAAGTGAGCTGGACAGAGAAGCTTTCCATCAGACCCGCTTCTCCTGCATCACTTAAGTTTCCAGGATGACCAGCTGGGCCTTCACCAGGCTGATCCAGGGTGCAGGGGAGCACCAATCCCACCAGCCCACCAAAGAGCCTCACCAGCAGCTCCACCTGGGATGGAGGTCTCGCTGGGCTTCCCACTTGTCCCCATGGGAGTTGCTGTTGGTAGCCCAGCAGAAGACAGGGTAGCAGGCGGATGTTCCCTCCAGCACGTGCATTTGGAGCACTTGGCATATTGTGTCTCCATAACCTGCCTTGAGAAATGGCACTGGCTCCAAATGCTTGGGCCCCCTGAAGATTATTTTACTAAGTGTATAAACACACCATTAGTGCACTCCTCTTCAAAGAAATGTTTGGCAAGCTTTGGGATCATTTACTATTTTTAAAGTCTTCTAAAAGAAATGCCCCTCCCTTTTGTTTGTGGTGATGCTAAGAGATTTATACCATAAACAAACAGCCAGGGTTTTTGAAGACAGGCAGGTATGAGAAAATGGATGCACGATTGCTAAAATGTTGAAGCTAAGGTATCAACATAGCCATCAAGGAAGCTTCTGTGTTAGTGGGGCTACAGCTGCAATAGCAGCTGGGGATGTCTGACAGTCACAGGGGAAAGAAGTGAGCGAGGGACAAAGAAATACCTCTGTACTTTTATCCTCTGAGCTTTTCAGAAGTGGCCCACAAAGACAAAGTGCTTTGAAAAGAAAGCAATATCCTTTGGTAGGCAGAAAATGCTAAATACCGATGTGGCAAAGCAGCCCACTGGCACTCCCCAGCTGTGCACCGAGTTCCTGGAAGCATCATGGGAGAAGAAAAGTGGTTTCTGCTGCCATGCTTCCTGGGCACCCAGCCAGGGATGCAAGAAGAGGTGACAAGTGTACAAAATGACTTAGAAATGTATAATCATGGCAGTTCGGGGGTTGATTTCAGTACAATTCAAATGAATTTAAATTTCCTCACTTTGGTGAGATGGGGAGATTTAGCTGTCATTTTTTTTAACAGCTAATCAAACTGATCAGACAAGGTAGCAATCAAGCAGACATCTAACACAGCTCTTCCAGGAAGAAATTCAAAATCTTGAAAACAAACCTTTTCTTTGTGTCCACTAAAATGAGGGTTTCATTTTTTTTCGCTTTAGTTCATGAACTGGCATCCTCTTCTAAGTGCATTTAATTAATTACCAGTTTTGATAGAGGTTTGTGTTCTCAGTTGCCCAAAGTAAGAAGACTCCAGCTCGGCCGACTCCATAGAACCGCTTGTACAGGTCACAAGAAATAGAGGAAAAGGCTGGCTCAGCCCCACTCGCGTGTCTTTGGATGCCACCCAGAGGTCATGCTGGAAACTGGTGCGCTGAGACAGAGGCAACTGCAGCCTCAGGGTGAGGGACGAACGTGTGTAAAATGAGCCTTCAATGTAGGGCAAAAATACAGCAATCTCCCTTTTGAGGGTAGGAGTTAAAAAGAAAATGGTCACGACTATGAAGCTACCTACAACACACAACATATACATGCTGGAAGATGCTTACACCGCTCAGCCTGTCCTCAGACATTCTGGCTATTTTCTGCTAAGCCCTAGCCTTTTGAACAACCCTTCTTTCCCCATAGTCTCCTCTCTCCATCCTGCTGTCTCTCTCTTCTGCTCCATGCACCCTCTAAGAGCTAGCTGAGACAGTCTGTCGCTGCCTTTGCCTAAGCTGGGCAGGCAGATCAATCCAGATCTGGGAGCACAATTCACCAGGTCTCAGTGTAGGCACTGAGGATAGATCCTGCCATTTGCCTTTGGGATGTGTGGGGAGGGTCTGGGTGAGGTCATAGCCCTTGTGCAGCCCTAGGTCTGTCTCTATGTGGCCAAAGACAGAGGAAGCATGTGGGAGATCTGCAGTGCCTTGATGGACTTGCTGTTGTGACTCCAGCTCCATTCTTGCATCACTTCAGTGATTGTGCTGTGAACATCCCTGACACAAGGGACCTCCACAGATCCAGTGACCTCCCTGCTAAATGCCTCCTCTATGCCCCCCAGTGCCTCTTGCTCTCCTCCTGTAGCTCCAGGTGCACATTTCTTCTCCCTCTCCCCTCATGAAGCAGTGTCCCACATTGTCTTCCCTGTCTCTGTCCTCCTCTCCCCCATCTCTGTGCCAGCACCACAATCAGGGAGGAGATGCAGCCTTGGCAAAGCCCAGGGGCCACTTCATGAGGGCTCCAAGAGCTGAGGCCCCACCTGTGACACCACTTGGCTTTTCTCCCTGTATGAGCAGTGCTTAGTGAACGCTCTCCCAGACCTGCTCTCAACTCCAAAACTCTATCACTGGCCCACTCCCTACCTAGGACTTCAGGCAGTTTTTTATGGCTGTTTTCTTCTTCTTCAAAGCCTTTAAGAGCCTCCAACTGTTCACTGATCTTATGTGTTATGGATGAAGAGAAGAGGCACAGGCAGATGTAGTTCCAAAAGCAGAAGGTTGTAATTTGGATGTGGTCCACACACCTATCATGGGAAAGTCGGGAATTAGTGAAACCATTACTTTCACCAGAGGCTTCCAAGTGTTAGCTGCTCCCAGCAGAGATGAGATTTCACTCTGCATGGGAGTGATCTGACCCATTAAGGAAAAGCAAAATCAAGGAGACCCCAAGCCCAGGATGCTCCTGCCTCTGCTAAGATTGGTGGCCAAGGCTGCCAACTCCTGCTGTGTGCTTTATGCTGGGTGCTGCTTAACTCCAGGAGGAATGGAAAGTGATCTCCTTCACTGAAGGAACATCCCAGGGGAAGACACACATCCACCCCCTTTCTCCAGCTACAGCCAGAGCACATCAGATCCAGCACTGCCAGCCCTCCAGGCCCCACTGCTTGTTTTGGCCTTCCTAAAAGCATTTAGAGGATGAAAATCTTAATGGGATTAGTTCTATCATGTCAAATTGCTCATGTGATACAGGACTGGGCAGTCAGCACAGCCACAACTGGCTGAGAGGAGGGAAGGAGATGGTGAAAAAAGAGGGGAGGGATAGAAGACACTGGAAGGATACTTGTATTTCTGGCTTGTGAGTGTCTGTGACATAAAGGGAAGGGGTGACACTCTGCGGAGGGGTGACAGTTTTTGGTGCTAATTGTGTTATCTAATAGCTGCTAATTAGATCCTGAGTAATGGAACCAGTTTATATCTAGTGAGGGCTTATTCTGGTTGACAGATTCACATGCCTTAAAGAGTGTGAAAATAGAGCCCTTAGATACCAGGAACAGGCACCTTAGAAAGCCTGTATATGGGGAGAGAATCAATGGGAGCCCTGTGCCTGCCAGGGGGATTACCCAGGGTTTGCCCATTCAGGGAGGGTTCTGCTGGGGTGCTGCCAAGCTGCTCCCATCCTTCCACATCGGCAGTGATGAAGGCAATAGACCATTCATCAAGGAAAACAAAAAGGAGCGGAGGGGCCAGTGGGATTTGCTGCATTAAGATGGCATCCCTTCTGGCATGGCAAGGATAAGATGGACCCCTGAAGTCCTTATCCTGATCCAGAGGAGATCTCAATCATCTTAACAGAGGAACTGCTCCTTGTCAGTAAGGTAAGGAGTTGATCTATGGGGTTTTTTTGTATTTTTCCCCTGCTATTCCCCTGTTTCTGATGAGGCAAAGCAAATTCCTCTGTCCTCACAAGCGGTGAGACTCCAGCAGCTTTTCCTGGAGCCACCAGAGAAGCAGTAATCTCAGTGACGCAGGTGCTGCCAGCTTCTGGGGGGAAGAAAGGGGCTTGAAGAACCCCCTCTGTGCTCAGCACATATTTGTGCATCACGTTTTTGAAAAATTCCTGTGATCGGGGCCAGAAGGGAGCATTTCAGTCATCTAACCTGATCAGCCCCACCAAGAAAGCCAGGAGCCTCCTCTGCCCCTGTTGCTGCTTGTAACAAGGTGATTGTCACTGTTCAAAGCAAAACTATCCAAGGCAACACGAACCCAGCCATGAGAGGTGCTTGCAAGTCAGAGCCATGACTTCCAGGCTGTCCACCTAAGTGGTCCCCAGCCCACCACACTTACACTCATTACCATCCCACAGCTGGCACAGCCTGCTTGCCTGCTTCCCTAATGTGCCCTGTATCACATGCAGCTCCTAAGGGGCCACCCACCATCTACCCCCACCACTACCAGGCAAGAAGCGAATTGGCAAGAAAGTGGGTTTGAGTGATTAAAAGTCACTCCTATAAATAACCTTACAGCATGTGGCTGTTCTGAAAATTAATTATCTGTCACATAATTATTAGGCCAAATAAATGCCCTATCAGTGGAAATCTAATAGCAAGCGCGCCCAGCAAACACCATGCAAACCAAGCCCAGCCTTACCCCACTGTGCCCAGCCCACAGCTCGCTGGTACCAGCAGCTCCACAGCAGCTCCCACACTGGTTCCAGTAGGTAACATCACGGGGGGGGAAGGCTCACCACAGCAGAATCCCACAGCAGGGCCGGGTGGCCACTGTCTCCCTCATGTGTCCTCTGCCTTCGCCTCTCCAGGACTGCAGCTCTGGGCTAGTGGCAGAGCTCAGTCCATGCCCATGAGGTGCTGGAGCTGTCTTTCTCCCCTCCCATCTCCTGCATTAATGCTCTCTGCCTCAGAGAGATGCTCACGTTCTTTTATATCTCTGGGCTGAAGCTTTAATGCAAACCAGCTGTTTTGAGGCAGCACAACAGAAATAACCCAGCTGCAGGTCCTGCTGCTGGAAAAGGCTTTGGGCTCAGCAGGCTGAGAGGAGAAGGAGGGTAAGGATGACAGAGGACTGCAGTATTAAGTGGATGCCTGGATTAGCTGGGATCTCCCCAGGGAGAGGTTAGCGGCCGGAATCAGATGCCTGTGGGAGGTGGCACTAGTGAAAGGACCAAGGGGACAATGGCAGCAAGTTGCAAGACCCCAGATCTGGTTGCTTAGAAGAACAGCTCTCTCTGAGCCAGGGACAAGGACAGGCCTTGCCTGAGGACAACAAGGGGGAGATGGACTCAGATCCGCTTTGGGAAAGCCAGTTGTGGGAAAGCCCTCTCACCCTGCCACTGCCTGGTACAGCTGTGGTTGTCCAAGCCAGGTCCACGCCACGCATCTGGGGTTCCACTCTAGCCCTGCCAGAAGCCAGGGCTGGCACTGGGCAAGCTGGAGGCTGGCCACTGTGGAAAAGACACAGCACCCATCCTCTTTGCCCTCTCTCTAGGGTCTCCATGGTATGTAGGGTAGAGACACTGCTCAAGCAATTGGGGATGTGCTTCCCAAGGCTGGAGGTGGGGAGGCATGTTTCTCTGCAAGCAATTCCTCCCAGAGCAGAGGCACCACAGAGAGAAAACATGAAGTTGGGCAATTGGAACCAAAGCCCCTCCTCTCCCCATGGAGAAGAGAGAGGTTCTGCAAGACATTGAGAGGATGAATAAATCATCAGAGCAATGGATAAGAGAAAATAGAGCAGATGCCTTGAGCCAATGGCAGAAAAGCAGTCAAGAACGTGAGCTCTGCTGGGTGGGTGTGGATGTGACAGAAGAGAGTCCTTGTCCCAGAGATGGAGAGCAGAGAGGAATCTTTGGGGTGATAATAAAAAAGGAAACTGAAAACATTAGACCCTGCTTGGCCACAAAACCTACCAGAGACTGGGTGTTGCCTGAGCAAGGGGAGAGAGTGAAGAACAGGAGCTGCAGTGGAAGGTGGGCAGGGGAGCTTAGGGCATGGACAGTCAGCATGGGAAACATGGCCATGAGAGATGAGCAGGTAGGAAACATAGTGACACTGGAGGAAGGAAGGGATGAAGTGGAAAGAGATGTGAATAGCTTCAGGCTGCATGGAGGGATTGCACACCTCTCCCACAAAAGAACCCTGAAAAACTCTTCTGAGAGGGAGAAACCTCACACAGAGAACTGCAATTTCTTTCTGCTGTCTCTCCTGCCCATGGCGTTCCCACGAGCTTCTGGATGGGCAATCCAGGAGCCAGTCTGGAATTGGAAATCTTCCTGAGCCGCAGCTTTCCTGCTCAAATGGCCCAGCTCTGCCTCCAAGTCTCCTCTCTCACCACAGGACAGCTGTCCCCCCCTGCCTACCATAGCCGAATACTAACACTATTGGTAGCACTGATCAGGCTTTTTAGCCACTTGACTGCCTGTAAATGCACATGGTGGCAGAGGATTTCAAAAGGTGGGCATCTCTTATGGGCCAGAGTGGGTGATCTGAGCTCTGCAAGCAGCCTGGAAGTGACTGTGATAAGTGCTGCTTCTGAGCACCGCAGAAAGACAAACCCAAGTCTACTCAATTCATGCCTTTTGCCAAGCAAAGACTGACACCAGTAAGGTTTCACTACTCTTCACTCCTATCTACACACATGCATGCACGTTTTTCAGCTTTAACTGGAACAGCACATGATGCAACTGCCAGCAGAGCGGGATCCAAGGATACAAACTATCCCCGAGGCAATAAAGATGGGGAGATGTCTCCTTCCCCTCTCAGTCATGCAAAAATCCCAGAAGGATGCCTGTCCCTCCATAGCAGAGCCAGGCTGCTGTGTGGGGGGAGGGGGGTGGTGGAGGGCAGCTCATATCAACATGGGGAGGGCTTGCAAGCAAGAAGTCACCAAAGTGAGGCGCCATGAGCGCCTCTGGAGAGCTGCCCCGTGACCTGCCATGGACACCAGGGCCTGGGACATTGTGTTTGCAGAGCGATGTTTTCAAACCTCAGTGTTACACAACTGGAGGTCTGAGTTTCCCACAGACAAATAATGTAATTCTGCTTAAAGACATTAACCCATTGACTAACCAATGTAAACCAAGCTTTAAACCTGCAAATGATTCTACACCCGTGTCCTCCATGTACCTCCATCTGAGGCACTTTGTGCCAGCCCCTCACTGCCTCCTGCCAAGACATGTTGCTGATTCAAGTATCAAGGTAACATTAAACAGCACTTGTAGTGGAGGGGCCACTTCTCCACCTGGCTTTCTGACCAGAGGAGCACAGCTCAGTAACACGCTGATTGTTCTGGCCAAGCCCAGAAGTACATGGAGCCCCATGGTTTACACTGAACTGAACCCTGCCTTTAAAGGACAAACTTCCCAGCTACAGCTCTTCCTGCACCAGCTGACCTAGGATGAAACTCCCCTGCAAGGCTCTTGAAAACAAGCAAACAGCCCTGTGATTCCCCCACTTCCCTCTCCAGCCCTCTCTGTGTCATGGAAACAGCGCCTGAGGCGGGTGCGGGTCCTCTGCACCAGCATGTCTCAGCCTGCCTAATGCTGGGTTGGGGGAGGACAGGAAGGGGATGGGGTACTTGGCACCTCTGCCATTGCTTTGTGCATGGAGAAAGGGCCACAGTGAGACAGGAGGCTTGATATCACTCCCACAGCTCTGATTTAAAGGACCTCCAGCAATAGTTTCTAGGATTGTCAGAGGGATAAGGCTCTGTGCTTGCAGCTGCTGCATACGGAGGTTTGGGGAGGCTGGTGAAATTAATTTTCTCAGCAAACTTAAAAGATATAAACTGAGTTTTTCAGTTTGTCCTCCATGTAGTGCATTTTCCAGTCTGAAGGCGTCTCTGGAGGGTCCCGGGAGCAGCCCCAGGGCAAAGGCGTGAGTAGCTGTGTCGGCACGCAAGGGATTTGGATGGGATGTGCCTCCAGCAGAGCCTTGCTTGCTAATCTTTGTTGTGGTGGGGAACTCAAGGTCTCAAGCCAGGTCAAATGACGGCATCCTGGCCCAGAATCAAGGCACAGCAGGAGCAGCACATCTATCCGCAGGGAAAGAGGGATGGATGCCAACATGCACAGGGAGGGGACACCCAGGTCTGCCAGGGGGAAAAGGAGCTGTTTGCGTCTGCTGTGAAAACTCTGCTGCTAACATCAAGGGGGGAACCTGCAAGCAAGATCCTTCCTGATGCTCCTGCACCAGAAAAATATAGTGGGCAGCCTTGGGGAGCACTCGCTCCGGATTAATTTGGCCAGGAAAAGCCTCACTCACCCTTGAAGCTTCAGTAAATGAATTTGTCTGAATATAGCACAAGGGTTGATTTCAGTACGTTCAAGGGTGTGGATGCAGCAAGATTTAACCCAGAGGGTTAAGGGAATGTCATGGTGGGCAGTGCTCACCCAGGACATAGTCAAGGCTGACACACTCTTCCAATAGCTTGTGAGTAGGACCTTCTTCACCAACTAAGACCCTAACAACCCAGCCTGCAGGATCTGGAGAGAAGAGCTTGTCAGTCCTCCTAGAAACTGACTGCTATTTTCTAACTGGTCACCTGCATCCCTCTGAGGAGGGATTGCTTTGGCAGGTCTCCAAATGATGGCTCGATCGGGCTTTAAGATAGTCTGAGTTCTGAGTGCTGGCACTATGTGGCACACTCCTGATGCGTATAGGTGCTAAGGTGGGCTGAGGAGCAGTCAGTGGGGGATGCTGGGAAAGTGTTGAAGAGAGAAGGGGAAATAGCTAGTCCAAACTTCCACTTCACTTCTTGGCTGCGCTGTGTCCCACAGCCTCACACTTCCTTTAAATATGCAGTTTTAGACCCAGCCCAGAATGAAATGCAAATCACACCTCCTCCCTTGGCTTACTGAAGAGCAGTAAGAGCATAGCCCCATGCCAAGCCAAGCAGATTCAAGGACACCTTCTTCCCCAGAAGGTGTCCATCACAGTCCTGAACTAGTGTGCAAAGGAGAAAGGGTCAGCTTGTGTTCATGAAACTCTTGCCCAGTCTACTTGCATGGAGAAAGAGTAGCTGTGTCTGTGCAGAAAGCAGTAGCCTTGCAAACAGCCTCCATTTCCCCTCTCCTCTCACTTCTGCTCTCCCCCGTCTTTGCAGAGCTGTGTCTGTCACCTCAGCTGGGCGCCCACCACCACCCTTTCACCTTTGAATGTGCTGCTGGCAGGGCTCAGCAGAGCAGGCAGAGAAGGGCTCCACAGCAAAGGTGTGCCAGGGACTCGTTATGGCCTCAATTTTTTTTTTTCCTTTCTTATCTTTTTTTTTCCTGAGGAAGTTTGTCATTTTAATTAAAAAAAAAAACCAACAAAAAAACCCCAACCAACCAAACAAAAAAACAACGAAACTCCAACCATGACAAGATATGATATCAATATGTCAATAGGATCCTCGTGGGGACAGTTTAAAGAGAAAAACCATGCTCCTGCTGCAAACTCAGAGAAATTGGATCACAGCATTAATTAATCATTTCAGTTCATTTCTCTTCTATGAAAGAAACCAGATCAACCTGCTGAGAGAGAGGTATGCCTCTTATGTGAATAAACAAACTGCTTTTACTGGTAGACCTCCTCCTTTTTTCAACAAATTCCCATTGTCCACTCATCAGGTCACTCCCGGGACTGCTGCTGCTCTGGCTGGCAGACCTAGGGACTTGCTGCCTGTTCTAATAAAGTCTGTGTTGTCTCAGATCCTGCCGGAACTGAGGGGACTACCATGCACAACAGGAGCACAACTGCCACCCAAGTACCTGCTCTCATCCCCACCTTCCCCACCCAAGGGCTCTGCCCGATGGCCTCCAGCCCAGCTGAGGGCTGAACCAGAGATGTGCCACTATTTCTTTTGACCCCTGTATGGGTGAAGTCACCCCTTCAGATGCCCTGCTCTCTGTTGTAATGCCGCTGGGGAGCCTAGTCCAGGCTGGAGAGCAGCAGCAGGTGGTCAGACCACAGAAGTCAAGGCATTAGGAAGCAGGAGGTGATGCCCAGCAGTAGTGACAGCAAAAAGCATCTTGCTGTCGCTTGGGATTTACACGTGGGCATTGTCACTGATGATCTTTCACTGAAATCCTGGGCTCTAGGACCATGGCATCTGAGTATTTTGTCAGACAGTGCCAGCATCCACAAGCCACTTCACTGGGTGGGTACCAGCCCTCCCAGCCCTTCTCCCGCCAACCCCCCCCTACCCCTCTCATCCTGGATGTAGTGGCAGGAGAAGCTGAGTTGCCCTTGGAGGTCACTTCAGGCACCTGTGACAAAGAAGGGGGCCTTCAAAAGCCCAAGCAGAGCCCACCAGGCTTGCTAGCTACCAACAGGGCATAGAGGAATGGTAGCTGTCCCTCAGGTGGCAAAATATCTCCCTAGACCTGGTCTTTGCAAAGACCAGGCAGAAAATGTGGCCACATCACAGTCAGAGGAGGACAGAAGAGAATCCATTGCTGCTTTGATTTTTAAATATGCCAAGAACTATCCCTTAATTCAAAGCAAGTGTCATTGTATGGGGAGAAAAATAAGGGTGAAAATGCCCAGGTCTCAGCCATGATGTGCCACAGAGAGAAATGGGGCAGCTCTGCTGTCACCAGCGGCATGGGTTAAAGGGCAGATGGGATCCACACCTAGGAAGAGAGGGGCCAAGATTAATCCCTCTTCCAATACCCAGCCCAGCGAAGGACTCTGTGTGGAGGTGGGAGGACTTCTGCCTAGTCATGCCCTGGGAGGTGGTTGTAAGGGTCAGAGAGGTTTTGTTCAGATCGGGGACAAAGTATCCAAAAGATAGAGGCTGCTATTGTTGGAATACAGATAAAAGCAAAGAAAGGATACAGGTCAAAACCAAATCTCCCTCTAAAGGAAAGTCTGGAGGGCAAATAGCCCCTGCCCTGCTTTCCCTAGTGGATGTGTACCCCTGGGTGTGCAGGCTGCTCATAGACCTTGGTAGAGTGTGCCCAGGGCCATTTCCTAAGTGAGAAGAGGGACTCGAGGTTCTTTGTACCGCGGATCCCAGGGAGCGGTGCCAGTTTGTACGGGATCAGGGAAGGAGGTGCCAGACCTCGTCCCGCTGTCCTGGCACCGCTGCAGCCCTGCACGACTCCACACACCCCGGGGCACTGAACCGAAACGTAAGTGCCGACCCGCGGGACACCCCCGGGGCTCCCGGAGAGACGAAGAAGTGCGGGAAAGTTGTCAGAGAGATATCTCTCCCCGTTCCTGGAGCGACGGGGGATGGGCAACCTTCCCCTCATGCAATCTCAAACCATGCTCCCCTCCCCACCCCGCTTTCCCCCCTACCTC
>VZTY01013597.1:20212-32659 GCA_013400935.1 Turnix velox
CGGGGAGGGGCGGGAGGAGGGGAGGGCCCGGCTCTGCCGTCTCGGCCCGGTCCTTCCTCCCTCCCTCCCCCTCTCTCTTCGCCTCCTCCTTCCTTTGCTCCCAGATGTGCGGCTCCCAGATGTGCGACCCTCTTTCCCCCGTCGCAGAGACACAGCGGAGCGGCGAGAGGGGGGACACTACGCATCCGGGGATCCGCAGCCAGTCTCCACGCCCGCTGTTTTCCTCCCGTCCCAGATGTGGTTCCCTGCCCCGCTGTCCAGATGTTGAGGAAGAGTGAATGGTGCCGGGCAGCAACGCTCCCCGCAATGTGTGTGCCGGCGGAGCCGCGCTGCAGCACCGAGGACAGCGCTCCCTGCCCGGTGCCCGCCCGGTGCCCGCCGCCCGGTCCCGCACTGAGACTGGAGCCTCCGGCAGCACCGGGGCATCCAGGCGGGAGAGAGCGGGGCGGCGGGGACGGTGCACAGGAGTCCGGCACATCCTGGGTCAAGGGACTCCTTGACGTGCTCCTCGGCCTCCAAAATGCAGCTAAAATCCGGAGCCGGTTGCACATTCTACTAACCCAAAACGCGCGACGGATTCTTTCTGCCGAGATGCCACTGGCACGCGTTACTGGGATTCCGCCCCAGAGCAAAAACACTAAGAGGCAGTTTTATAATCAGTTCACTGCCCCACAGGTTCCACTTTCACCTTTTGTCTTAGTTATGAGAAAGTGTCATGCAAGAAAAAACAAATGGAAAAAAAACAATGTCTTCCCTTCCCTCTACACCTTTCTCCTTCTCTCTGCTTATACCTCACCCACCCTCTGCATCTCACTGTCTCACAGATACACACGGGTATCATTTCCCCATCTGCTTGGCTCTCACACATACATACATAAATACACACAAACAAATAAATGCCCCACTTTCTCCCTCCTTTAAGTGATGACATTCTGAGAGAAGTTATCATCATCCATTTCACCTTCTCACTCTCCTCTCTTACATCCCTTGCTCTGGGAGGTAAGACTTGACTAAAGGGCAGCATTTTGTGTCAATGTCTCAACTAAACTATTAGCCAGATGTGCCCAGTTGCCACGTACACAGATTTGGTCTCTCTGATCCTGCAATCTAGTATCTTCTCCTTGGAGATAAAGACACATTTCTGAATCCCAAAGGAGAGAACACAGTAAGATAATTCAGACAATTTTCTCTAATGACACATCTCCAGCTCCAAGTGCTTCACTTTGCAACCTGGAAAGGTTAAAGCTTCTCAGCAGTTGCATCCTCAGTTTGGCTGCTGTCTCTGCATACTCCTGGCACAGCAATGAGACTTTATTTTGGTCCCCCTTGGTCAAATTCTGGCATGTCTTTAGTGAGGATTCAGTTCACAAGTATTTGTTTTCTTTCTTGCTTTCTTTGAGGAGCAAGAAATCAAAGCATTTCAAGCATCAGCTGGTGTGAAGCCATGCAATTGCACTGAACACAGCAAGGCTTCACTGACTTTTGCTGGCTTAACATCTGCCCACACCATTTTCACAGTCACCAACCAAAACCTGTCAAAGACTCCAGACAGTTAATTTGAGCTGCTTGCCTTGCCCCAAAGCCTTGACCTCCTCCTCTTCTCCCCCCTAAAAACAATTAATGTGGAAAAAACCTTCACCACACTCTGGGTGTACTCATCAGACTGAGGAAATATGTGCTTCAAAGACAATTTGATTGCACTGGAGTTGTATTATTTGATTGGACTCTTGTTCCAAACTACAACTCCCCATGGACAGACAAAAGACTGTAATGAACAGTGAGAAGTCTTCTTCCAAAGTTGATCAGTCACAGAGATAAAAACGTGCAACCGTATGGAATATAAAAACTTTTCAACCTCACGCTCTTAGCATAGCTTTGTTCACTCTCATTATCCTGAAGAGGGAGAGTTTTTGAAAGCTGAGATTCTGCAAACATACTCCAATTAAAGATAGCATTCTCTTCTCTTGCCTGGATGTATTCATACATTCCATGCTCATGAGCTGCCAGTGAGTATCACCGTCCGCCTACTGCTACCTCCAACATGGTATCACCTTCCTTCTTAGGCCATGTAAGCACTGGTCAAGAAAAAAATCAATAACCCTGACTCCAGCTTCAATCCTTCCCCTGACCAGATAGATTGTGACAGGCAGTAGGGTGGGACAGGAGGGAGCTGTGGCTGTACCACATCAGGAGCCAGAGGCTAACCTGCCTTCATGTTCCCTGGCCAAAGCAAAGGAAGAGCCTTCCTTAGTTCTCTTTTTGATTAAGACCTGTGACAGTCTTGGTCTCCTGTCATCCTACTTGATTGACACAACTTGCTCTGATGGCACCTGGAGAGTAAAAGCCAGCACATGTCTCTTTTGAGGGATCTGGGATACTCCTGGAGCCGTATGTTTTTCATCTAACTGCACATCTCCCCTTTTTTATCACTGTATCTCCATCCCCTATTTCTGGATGGCTTCTTCATTGTTTGGGGTTTTTTTGTTTTGTTTTCTTTTAGCCACATAGCTTTGCTGTGCCTGTCTGTTCAACACTTGCTGCTCTTCCATTATCAGCTGGCAAAGTTCCATCAGGCTCCTCCATCTCAAAAATTGCCCACACACCAAAACAATACAAACACCTAGAATCAGGCAGAGCCATTTCTCTCCCCTCTGCCAGCAGCAAGCAGCTAGCTTGATATTCCATTTTGGCTTGCCATAGCTCCCATTAATAGCCATTCTGAGGCTATGTTACTTTGCTGGCACTCAGAAGATGGACAAGTTTGAAGACCAGGGAAGCCAGTTCCGGGTCGCTTACTCCAACACAGGCATGGGGATATCCACCCATTAGCCCAGAGAGATTCCCAGTTACTGTACTCACATGTGCAGTGCAGAGCAGGCAGTTGCCAGCAATGGCAGCTGGTACATGATTTAATGCCAGCCTGAGGGTGCTGAGGGACCCTGCAGCCCCATGCTTGTGGCAGGGACTCTGCAGGTGAAGGAGCAGTTTTCACCCATTCCTGCAGCACACAGGTCGTGTCTGTTTGGACACATACCTCTGGCAGCAAGCACTGCTAAGGCCAAATCTATTCATGACCAGCTTTGGCAAGGCTTTCCTCTCTCTCTGTGTGCCCTCTTCAGCAAAAATACCCCAGCTTGTCCTCCTTCATAGAGATACACTTTTGCATAAACTCACATGCTCCTTCTCCTTTCTTTCTCTCCCTCTCTATGGAGCTCAAGTTTTCCTTCTGCCTCACACACACCCTTTCATGCTCCATTTCTCTCCCTCTGGCACCAGATCCCTTTGCCCTCAAGCAGATCCAGATTGCCTCTTTCAGCACAGTGCAGGCAGCCAGTCCCCCTCCCTCCGACAGACATACTCCCACAAACCTGCTGAACCCATCCACGTGCCTTTAATATTCATAAAAGTCAACCCTAGTCTAAAGAAAATGTGGTTGATGATGAAAGTATTTACATTGCAAATCACTTTTAATAACCCTCTGGTAGTCAGCCTGGTGAGAAATGCTAATCTGTCTATCAGCCCAACAACAAAATAAACCCAACTCAGAAGGGAAGAGGCAGAGAGAGAAAAACCAGTTGGTGACAGTGAGAAAGGCTCAGCTCTTTGGTGTTCCCCTGCCAAGCAGGATGGACATGAAGGCTTTGCCCAGTAGTCAGTGTGAGTGTTAAAGCCTCCACTCAGGGAGCAGGATCAGAGGCTCTGCCTGCTCTTGGCCATGAGAGGAGACATCCTGGGAACCCTGGAGGGATTACTGGGGCAGAGTGTGAGCCCTCAGGCATGCAGTCCCCTGGCTGGTGTGGAGCTGGAATTATGTGGCAAGAGGTAGTAACTCAGTCTCAGTCTGTGCCTGGGGCTGCAGGTAACTGGGCAATGTAATCTATGGGTGGGACCTTGCCCTGCATACAGGTAGGTCCATAGGCAACATGGGTTATTCCCCCCAGGCCAAAAGCTTCCCCATGGAAGACAGGAGAGGGGACAGCACCTTATGGTCACCCACTTCTCTTCTAATAGTTTGCCTAAGGGCATAGGATGGCACTTTCATAAAGTGAATTAGGATGGTATTAAAGGTCTGAAATAAATAGAATGCCCAGCCCACATTTGGAACATCTCATGGCAGCTCTTCTAGCTGAGGAGATGCAGGATGGTGTGAGCAGAAGTCCTCCTCTTCCTCATCAAGCACCATCTCCCATTGATGGGAAAGAGGATCATTATGGGGCAGATGATGCTCATCCCCATCAAGCATCATTTAACAACTTTTCCCCTCATCCCACCTATCCCAGGGGCAGTAACAGACACATACAGCCCCATGAGGGAGTGCTCTGGATGGGAGCTCTGCAGGAGGGCAGTCACTGATGGATGCAGACTGAGCCAGGATCCATCATGTGCTGGAACAAAATCACACTGCAGGAAGCAAGTGATACTGTAAGTGATACTGCAGCCAACATGGCTTCACCAGGGGCAAATCATGCCTGACCAAATTGGTGGCCTTCTATGATGGAGTAACATCATTGGTGGACAAAGGAAGGGCAACTGACATCATCTACCTGGACTTGTGCAAGGCATTTGACACTGTCCCGCATGACATCCTGGTCACCAAACTGGAAAAGAATGGGTTTGANGGATGGACATGAAGGCTTTGCCCAGTAGTCAGTGTGAGTGTTAAAGCCTCCACTCAGGGAGCAGGATCAGAGGCTCTGCCTGCTCTTGGCCATAAGAGGAGACATCCTGGGAACCCTGGAGGGATTACTGGGGCAGAGTGTGAGCCCTCAGGCATGCAGTCCCCTGGCTGGTGTGGAGCTGGAATTATGTGGCAAGAGGTAGTAACTCAGTCTCAGTCTGTGCCTGGGGCTGCAGGTAACTGGGCAATGTAATCTATGGGTGGGATCTTGCCCTGCATACAGGTAGGTCCATAGGCAACATGGGTTATTCCCCCCAGGCCAAAAGCTTCCCCATGGAAGACAGGAGAGGGAACAGCACCTTATGGTCACCCACTTCTCTTCTAATAGTTTGCCTAAGGGCATAGGATGGCACTTTCATAAAGTGAATTAGGATGGTATTAAAGGTCTGAAATAAATAGAATGCCCAGCCCACATTTGGAGCATCTCATGCCAGCTCTTCTAGCTGAGGAGATGCAGGATGGTGTGAGCAGAAGTCCTCCTCTTCCTCATCAAGCACCATCTCCCATTGATGGGAAAGAGGATCATTATGGGGCAGATGATGCTCATCCCCATCAAGCATCATTTAACAACTTTTCCCCTCATCCCACCTATCCCAGGGGCAGTAACAGACACATACAGCCCCATGAGGGAGTGCTCTGGATGGGAGCTCTGCAGGAGGGCAGTCACTGGTGGATGCAGGCTGAGCCAGGATCCATCATGTGCTGGAACAAAATCACACTGCAGGAAGCAAATGATACTGTAAGGAAGCAAGACATGAGGATTTGCAAGGCCCAAGGAGCAACAGGGCTGCTGTAGGCTTCCCAAGAAAGGAAGTGGCTGAAGACACCCAGCCGTGCTCTGCCACTTTGGCCAGGCCCTCAGGAGTCATCCACAGTCATATCTTCTCATGCTTCATGTGATGCCTGGAGCAGACAAGGACGAACAAAAATACCAATGCTGAAGCCACATTAGACACACCACTTAGCACTCAGCTGTTTCCCAGCCTCCCGGGCTGCTTGGAGAGACAGGGTAATGAAAGATTTTTTCATTATTTGGAAAATGTCATTTTTAGCATCAATGAAGGAAGCCAGAGCCCCAGCCCCAGGGAGCAAGAAACTATGTTTAGCCATGCAGCAGGTGTGGCCCCAGCAGCCAAGGTGATGATAGCACCAGTGACTGCCACTCACCCTGCAGGCATGGCTGGAGCACCACCAGATACCCGTGCCCTCATCTTAACCAAAAATATCAGTGCCCCAAATCCTGCAAAGGAGCAGAGAATGTGAAACATTAGACTTGGTCTCACCTGATCTCAGGCCTCAGAAATTTGGCTGATAAGTATTCTGATTGCTTGAGCTCATCAAAAGCTGGAGGGGAGGCAACAAGAGCCTGTGCCTGCTGCAGCTTTTGGGGAGGCACAGGGAGCACGAACCTCTGGAGAGAGTTAAACACAACAGCCTGTTGCAGCACGCTGCAATCTCTCCAGTCAATAATCATCTGCTTTTTCTGTTTTAAAAGACTGCTGCTATTTTGAGGTTGCGATCAATTTTGTTACATTTGCCATATAAGCACGACTTCGAATATTTCAGCATAATTGTTTTGTTGCAGTCCCCATTCTTGCAACTCTTCTTTGCTTTGTAGGTAATGGAAGGGGGAAAGTGTTTCTGAATCACTTCTGTTATATCTATTACCCACTTTAAAAAAAAAAAAAAAAGAAGAAAGTGGAAATGTAGGATTGAACTGCTCCCCTGCGATCTCCCACACTGCACACCTTCCTGTTACCACTGTGCCCGTGGACCAGGGCTGGCTGGTTTGTGGTCAAACACCTTCCTGCTGCTGGCAGCTGGCTGCTGTGCTCCCCCAGCCTCTCTTCCAGGCATCTTCCCACACGGCTTCTCACTTGACCATCGGGGAAAAAGCAAACAGGGACCCAAGCCCCCTTAACAGATCTAATCCAATCTGCTCCTTCATTAATGCCTGGAATCAGTAACCCACAAATTCGCTTAACCCCATGTTTACATGCACAGTAGTTCTCATGCTGGGGATGAGTGCTTAGCCTTTCTCTTCAGCACAGAGCCCCACTGCTGCTGCTGGTCCTGCTCCAAAAGTTTTTGAGGTATCTGCCTTAGGGACACTTTCCAGCTCAGGAGTTCAGCTGACACTTCCCCTGTAAGCTTGTGGTTTCTGCAGAAGGTGCCAGCACATGTTGCAGAGCTGCAGGAGCAGGGGATATCTGCAAGCGGCACTCGTTCATCAGCTTCATCAGGGGATGAAGCACCCAAATCCTCATAAACTTCATGGAGCCAAGACCTACTTTGGTACAGGCAGCCACTTGCTGGAGGAGAAGCTCATCCCAAGCAGGGAAATATAAGCCTCAGCCCCACATGGGCAGTGATACACCCAGCATGGCCTGCCAGCTCCCTGCACTGGGGGAACTAAACAACCAAGGCCTTCTTGCAGCTCTCCCTGAGCTTCTCCTCCTCACAGGGCAGGGAGGTGACATCACTACCTGCCCCTCAGTCTCTCTGCTATCAAATGTAATTCACTGATCAGACTGGTAGAACCTGCCTTCTAGCACACACAGAGCCTAATTAGTATTTGTGTTAATGCACTGAGTTTTAAATGTCTCCATTAAATGTCTGCCATTCCCTCAGTTGGAGGTAATTACTGGGAGACAAAGAGCTCTATGCTGTGCTCCTCACTCCAGGAAGCCCGGTTCAGCCCCCAGTTTGGACAGGATTTGTGCTCCCCACACACATACTTTGTGTAGAGCCCTTACTAATTTCAATGCTACCTACAGTCCCCTTCATGGGAAGGAAACCAAGAGGAACACAGTGAGAATGCAAAAATCACAGCAGGTAAAATAGCAGTCAGCAATTGCAGTGTGAAGAAAGCATTTAATATCACCAGAACCAAGCAGATCCTTTCTTTCCCAAGAATAATGCTGGTTTTGCCATGCACTCAGCAGGGACTTGGCTTGGTCATGGAGCTGCTACAGGGCAGGAATCTAGCCACCAGTCCCTTGTCTTTATTCCACAGGGGCCAAGCTACTCTTAGCAGACCCCCAAATCAGGGATCAGGGTGGGCTGGTGATGGGTACTGAGCTGCAGGTTTGTGCTGCCAGTGGGTCTCACACTCACCCCCAGGTCTTTACCCCCAGCCCTAGAATTCACCAAGGAGATTCCACCACCACAAGCCAAGATAAAAACCTGGCTGAAATCTTTTTGCTATGGCAAAAGGCCATTTCTCAAGGCAGAGCCAGGGATGGAGGAGACTCAAGGCTGCAGGATGCAAGAGCTCTGGTCTCTGCCAGCCAGGCTAATAACCCTGTATTAAATTACAAGCCAAGGTTCAGTTATAGTTTGTTTTTTTTTTAATAAGTTGTCTGTTTAGATTTATCAGCTTAATTTCTGATACTGCCTTGTCGGACATCATTACGATAATCTCACTACTGTGTCTGCTGGGGAATTGGGAGGAGAGCAGGGGGCTGCCACAGAGCAGGAGGGCAGCAGGGACAGGGCTGCCTGCAAGACACAATTCCTCAGCCCTGGGACCACCTAGCCCCTGAGCTGGGGACCTCAGGGAACTGGGAGGCACAAGGACACGAATTTCTGCCAAAGGACTCAAAAGTCATTGAAAGAACCAGATCAGTCAGCTCAGAAGAGGACACCAAGGGAGGAGGGAACCAGCCTCCATCCATGATTCACTGGGAGGAAGAGAAAACTTGAGAGACGGAGAAAGTGCACACAGAAGAACTTGGAATATCTGGGGAAGTTGGAAATGAGCATCTTGTGTTTTGGCATCAGTCCCTCACCTCGCCTTAATTCCCAGTAATTGCATCATTTATTTAAATAAGGCTTCTCAGGGCAGATTGCACAGGAGGAAGAGGAGGAGGACAGGAAGCTGCTAGTTCAGCTCCATCCATTCTTCCTTGTTGCAGCCCTTCTCCCTGCAACAGGCATTGCCTTGCACCTGCACACACACACATGTGCACATGCACACATACACACAGCCACCCCACAGTCACGTTAGCTCCTGCTCTGCCCTGGCACTGGTCCTGTGCCAGCCCCTGGCCAGCAATTTTGCTGGTGACCCATCCCTAAGGTCCTCACTGATAGCAAAGAGGACATAGTTTCTCTTCCCAGCAGCTGGAGAAGGATCTGGCTGAGGAGATGTGCAGGGTGGGAATGATGGAGGTCTGTGATTTTTGGGGCATGGTATAGAGCAAAGGTATCCATGGGAGCCCATCAACACATGTGCATCCCTATTCCCACTGGGCAGGGAGGGAATGGGTGGGAGATGAGTAATTACATCAGCAAAATAAATAAAAATCCCAGCCCAGCCTGGTGCTCTTATTAGTGAAAATGAGCCTGCCATGGGACTTAATTTCCAGTTCCCTGGGTGATTAGGCTGGAGAATGGAGCCTCAGCAAGGGACATGGACAGGCAGAGCTGGGGCCCAGCCAGGCACAGCTGGGGGCAGTGAAAACCATGACCTCCTTCCAAGGGGGAAGCCTTGCAGCCATGGAGCATGGGGTAGCTCCTCTAGCAAGCAAGTGCTTCCAGCTGCCTTGCTGGAGACAAGGTGTTAATAGACACCATGGCTAGGATGGGATCCAGCCAAGGTCAACAGATCAAGTGGGAGGCTTCAGACTCCAGCTCACATCTCAGCTGTCTCCCCATGTTCTGGTTGTACCTTTGCCAGCTGCTGCTCCATGGCTGAGCCAACCTCAGCCAGCTTCTCCAGTCTCCCCCATGCATCTGCCCCCACAGTCACTTGTGCCTGTGCTGCTCTCCCTGATGGCCACCGTGGTGCTGCTATGGAGTGGGATGACCCACATACCCATGATCGAGTAAAAAAATGATTAAGCTACCATAAAGTAGGGGAAATCTACTTTCACAGATTTGCAGAGCTACCTGAGCCACAGCAATGCATTTTGAGAGTGGATTTTCTATGGAGGGACACTGTGCTCTGATGGGCTGAATTAATTAATTCAGACTCAACTGAGTACCAGTCCCTAAACAGATTTTATCACTGTAATTAAAAAATATATTGACTTTGTGATAATATTTTGAAAGAGGAAAATAAGCAGCTGTGGCTTCATTTTTTTGAAGGACGAAACTGTGAAAATTTACTTATTCCACCTGCTCAGGGTCTGAGATCCTTTCTGGAAACCCAGCAGCAGCTCCTGCACAGGGGACAAGACCTCTGCCATCTCAGTTGTGGGGCAGCAGCACTTCATCCTTGTGGGCAATGGTGCAGGAGGATCCTTGCAGCACACAGAGCCTGTCTAGAGAGCAAACAACAGAGCAAAGCATCACTTAACAAACTCCCCAAAGAGCTGAAGACACTGGCAGGGAGGAGCAATGCCTTGAGACTGCAAAGGGCCAGCATCAACCCAGCAAGGCTGTAAGTTGTGGATAAAGAAACTGGTGCCTGGGGTGCTAAAGGGGCTAAAATAACTTTTCCAGCTGTTTCCTAAAGGACCTGTTGCATCTGCATCCATCCATACAGCACTAGGTGTCAATCCCTCAGGGCAGACGAAAGCAGCACCAAGTAGCACCAGCCCACAACCTTCAGAAGCTCACTGAGTCCCTCCTTGCCCCCTGGGTGCTGGGCCTTGCCCGGCTCCAGTCCCTTCATCCATCACCTCCACAACGAAGTGAGACAGACATGCCTCTAGCCCAGCCAAAACATTATCACCAGCCTTGAGCTGGGATGCTTCAAATAGCAGTGCACTGTGATACAAATTGTACTTTGATGAGGTCCATTAGGCCATCTGGACAGCCTTAAACAGCCTTGATGAAGATGGAGCAGGGGTTGCTTGTGGCAGGAGGAATCCTGGCAGTTTCAGGCCATTCACCATCCCTTAAGTTAGTATTTGTGCCAGCAGTGGGGCTAGGACCAGCATGGTGGGTCCATGCGGAATGGGCCCAAGGGCAATACTCTGTGTATCCACCACCACAGTGTGAGCAAGACGTGGGCACTCATGGACTGGCTAAGCTCTTGACTGGCAAAATCTACACCCCCATGGATGGAGAGAGCATCTTCTTAAGATCATCTCGCTCCCATCAGCCCCATTAACTGTGTGGGAGGCAGCACTCCTAGGAAGAAAAGTCCATGCTTGCTAATGAGCATAAGATAAATGGCACTCCAGAGAGGAAAAGTAAAAAGCAGAAGGAGATAGCTGGAGAAAAATCACCTAGGGGAGTAAGGGCTGCAGGAGAGGGAAGGGAGCAGGAGACAGAAGCGTGGAGAGAAGGCAAGAGCCATGGGCAGAAGATGCCCCTTGCTGCTGAGGCTGCACCAGTGGAGTGCAGGGAGCAAGTGCAGGCCAAGACACCACTGGCGCAGGGAGCTAGACAACAATTTCAGTCACTGATGGTTTACTGACTGCTGGTGTCCCCAAGCCAGCTCTTTTGTGGCACCTCAGAACGCCAGTGGGTTTTTAGCTGAGCTATTCCTCAAAGCAGCTTCTAGTCAACAAGCTCAACCCTTCCTCAGGATCCACTGGTCCCTCTTGAACCTCAGCCTCCCTGACCTTTACCTGGCTGCCTGCAGCGTGCAGCCCTGGCTCACCACAGCGACCTACATTCTGCCTCCCCAAAGATACAGCCTTGCACTTAGCTGCATTAAACCCACAGAGTGCTGTATAGGGCTAATTTCCAATCAGGCTGTCAGGAAGTATCATGTCAAATACATTACAGGAGCCTAAGCATATTATGTCGACGCAGCTACCTTTGTCAACCAAATCTGAGGTCTCATCAAAAAAACAATGCTGGTTTTAGCCACCCCTCAGCGCCTCCAGAGCAAAGCCATCTCTGGAGCTTCTCCTGGGTCACTGCACCCTGAGTGCTGCCAACCATTCAGCCTGGGTCTGCAGCTCTGGGGGGAGCAGCCCAAGCCCCTCCCCACCCCAATGGTGGCCTTTGCCTGCTGCAGCAGACCTGGTGCCACTGCAGAAGAGCTCACATGGGTTTAAAATAAAGGGTCCCCAGTGCAGGATCCTCACTCCCAAGTGGGAAGGCTGGTGCAGGGCAGCACCTTGCACTGAATGTCTTCTCCTCCTCCTCACAGGCTGTGTCCCATGGCCCAGGATCTCCCAGTATATTTCAAAACTACTTTGTCCTTCCCACTGTCACTTGTCATTGCAGGTCACACAGGGCCCAAAAGCTGCTGTTTCATGACTGCACTTGCTCCCTTCTCAGCAATGCATCAGGACCAGTCTCAATGCCTCCCTAAATGTTTTAATTGGGATTTGCTCTCATGTAGGTGATTAGAAGGGGGCTGCTGCCAGGGCTTCCCTGGGAACTTCTGCAGTGGGCAGACAGATAAGTGCAGCCCTCTACACCACCATAGCACTTAAACACTTTAATATCAGCCTCCCTGGTTGCTGCCAGTCAGTCTTCATTAGCTCCTTTGAGACTTTTCCAACTCTGGCTGCAGCCAAAGCAGGACTCGGAAGAGGGATGGAGTCTGCAGTACCAGCTTGGGCACAGAGCAGAGGGAAGGGATCCCCAAAGATGGCTGCTCACCTCAATGAAGGTAAAGCCCTGCCCAACGGGAGTGAGCAAACCTGGGGTAATTATCACCAGGGAAAGGGTAGAGCCTTGGCTGCTGCATCCTGGGGAGGTTTAACAAGGGACCAAGGGAATGGAAAGAAGCTGAGTTTGGATTCCAGCCAGCAAAGAGTGACAGAGCCCAGCAAAGGGCTCTGGCTTTCAGAGCTTTCTGGTCAGCAGCCAGCAACCACCACCCTGGTAACGGGAACATGTTCGTTCCCCCCCGGCCT
>VZTY01013597.1:32691-42809 GCA_013400935.1 Turnix velox
TGCTCGTTCCCCCCCGCCCCCCCCCAAGCCTGCCATGAAAGCAAATTAAAGTTTCCCTGCAATAGGGCTGCACTGTGCTGAAGGAAGGACTGGAAGGCATCCTCCATCAGAGCCAGCCCGATCCTATCAGGATATTGCTGTCTGATTGTACTGGGGACTGAGAGCTGGGCTGAAATAGCTGTGATGGTATCAGTGGTCCAGCATTAAACTCCAGGAAGGGTCATGGCTTGGCAGAGCTCTCCCTGCTCTGAGGCAGCAGTCTCATGCCACATAATTCTTGAGAATAAAACCACTTTAATCTCTGCACCAAATAAGCCCAGATTCATACACAAAAACCATCAGTGGGGGACCTAAGCCTGTGTCTGCTGAGCATCAACCTTTCAAACAGCCCAGGAGATCACCCTTCCCTTAGACACCTGTACCTGGGTGCACAGATGTAGGTTCATAGGAGAGCCCCAGCAGGACAGAGCTGCTCCCAAAGCAGTAGAGCAGGATTCCCCTGATGGACACCTTCCTCTCCGCCTGGAAATCACTCAGAGTCCACCACCACACAATTGCGTGGGCACAGAGAAAAGGGTCAAGACCTGGGCCCTGGCTCTGCTCCCCATGCTCTGAGTAGAGACAGAGGCAAGAGAGCAGTATGTCATCTTGCAGCAGGTCTCCAATGCTGGGCAACCTGATGTGGCCTCAACGAAAAAAGAGAACACATCAATATAAGATAGACTTTGATACAGACACTTGGCACATGTTGGTAAGAGGTGTTGGGAGATTATTTAACACACAGCAGTGAGCACTGGAGAGCACAGGACTGCTTGTGCTGGGCCCACTGCACATTAGGAGCTGTCAGCTGATCTCCTTCTCCTTTCTTTCCTTGATTTACTGATAACAAAGCAGATACAAAGCCCCCACCCATAGCCCATCCTGTTCTCCTGTTTTCTCACAGCTATTCAAGACCTTCCTCTCCTCCAGCAGCTGTGAGGAAAAGCACAGACAGCATTTGCTATGGGTGCTAAGCAATGCTCTAAGTGACAGGCACCCAGCCTAGAGTGCTGCTGATCTACCATTTGTGTGGCACAGAAGAAGGAGTTGGGGAAAGCGACTGCAGTGATGTACCCATGGCATCCACATGACCAGGAATATTGGCCTGGACGTGTAGAATCTTAGAACCATCTATACTAAAAGGGACCTTTTAGATTGTCAAGTCCAAACACAGCTCTCCACACGTCCATTTACAGCAAGTGGTCCTCCTTCAGTGTCTGTCTTCCAGTGGCATTTGCTCCCTTCTGGAGTCACATGTCCCATCATTCACACTTTGCAAGCCTCACCGAGTTGTTTGAATCCTGTTCATGACGTGCTTGGGGTCACCATTCCCTCCCACACAGCACCACTGACCTGGAGGAGCCTGGCCCAAATGGGCCCACAAGACCATGGCACAGAGGGTGGGTGCTTGGAGGTTGAGCAACAGCATGTTGATCTTCAGATGGGAGGCAGAGAGTGTCCTCACAGTGTCCTCTCTGGAATGTGAGCTGGTGGGTGGGTAGGAGCTGAGGCCAAGGGAGGATAGCTTGATACACATCAGCTCCTACCGGTGCTGTGGGCCAGCAACAACCACGTGAAAGGCAAGAAGAAGAGGATCTGAGGGAGCTAAGGGTGAACAGATGAGGTCCTTCTCTTTGAGACACTGAGAGGAAACAAAGCCCCACACCCACCGGAGTGCATGGAGCAGGCTGTAATGAGCCTCCTGCCTGCGACCACCGTGGGAGGTGAGATGCAGCCGCAGGGCAGGGAGAAGAGAGGACCCTGATCCTGGAGGCACCAACATTAATTGGCTGGCAGAGGGTGGCAGCTGGAAATGAAAGGCTGCCATCGCCCCCACCCCCTCTATGCAAAAGCAGCAGCAGCATGACATTTACATGCTGCATACCAAGATCCCAATTAGAGGCGGATGGCTCACATGCCGCATACTTTAATTAATTTGCCTTTTTCCTGTTGAAGAACAGCTTCTCTGACAGATTGGGACTGAGCAGGGAGGGCAGCTGCTCCCTGTCCAGCAGCCTGGTGGTGAGTGGTGGGAATGGTTATGGGGCTCACCTTGGCACTACTAACATAGAGGAGAGACTACCCATGCACCCAGCTGTGACCAGGTGCCTGCTCATCACAGCTCCTGGCAATCAGGTGGAGGCTGTGGTCCCAGCACCACCCAGGGTCACTCCACAGATAGCCCATGTTGGCCACACATGAGTATAGTGTAAGATTTCCAAAGGGGAGCCAAATGGAGGTACTGCAGATGGAGAAATAGGCCAGCAAAGAAGTGAGAAAACACAAGAAGAAAACACAGGACTAGGGGACAAGCAGGTTTCACCACTTTGCTATACCACCTGCTGGGTCTTCAGCAACCTCTGTGGGAACCTAGGTTTCCACTCTCCTCACCAGCTGGTTTGGTCCCAGACCCCTGGAGCATTCACAGCTGCAGCAGTGCCCATGCAGGTTAGTGCTGTCACAGACTTGAATAAAAGATCCCATCAGCACAGCACAACAGCTCCAACCGTTCCTCCTCTTTCCAACCCAGTCTTCTAGCACCTTCTCTCTGTTTAGCTAACCTCAATAATCTTATATCTTCAGTTGTTCCCTTCCTCTACCAGCTCATTTAGAGAACACTGGCTCCTACTGAACCTGATCAACCCACCATTAACCTCTTTCCACACCAAGAATTGGCTCTTACTTTTCACTCCAATTGCCAACTCAAATAGCGTTCACCTCCAGGAAAACTCTACCCCTCACCCTTGAGGTGACTAATTTTCTTTAATAACTTCTTGTGAGGGACTCTATCAAAAGCCTTTTGAAAGCTAAATAAAATTCTCAGCACCACATTTCTCCTGTCCCCAGGAATTTACTAGAACATTCAAAGGCTCCTGACAGGCTAAGGCTGGCTGAGAAAAGTCTTTTTAAGATTATTCCCTGCTCCTAAGTAGCAAAGCCTGCATTTTGCCTTCTAAATTGGGCCAGCTGGTTTGGTTTCCTCAGACAGCTTTTGTTGAATAGCCACATTGCTCCTGGCAAAGGTCTCACCTTGGTGCAGCGCTACCACAGCACAGTGAGCAGGTAACGCTGTGAGCTTTAGGAAGGAGCCCTGTGCTGCTGCTGTACTAGTCCTGGATGCAGAGAATCCCAGCTCCTCCTGTTCTGTAAGTGGCCCCAGGCAGATTCAGGATCCAAGTCAACTCAACCCTGCTCAAACCAACCAGGAAAGTCTGCTGGGCCAGGACAGGGTAGTCCAAGGCAGAGAGTTTTGCTCCATCAGAAGCCTGAAGGCATAATAAAAAAAATGCTCTGTGGAAGCTGGAAGATGAGCCCATGATTTAAGTGTGCTCAGTGTTCCCTGCAGTCCCCTCTCTGCACGGACAGAAACTTATCTTTGGAGATTCTAGGTCTGAAACCCAACACAAAGAAGTGTTGCTCTCTCTACATAAAAGTCCACAACCACTGTGAGCACCTGCATAGTTGTCTGGCCACGAGAGGTCATCTACAAGGCCTGTCCAAAGCAGCATATGAAGATTTAGTCCACCCACATCCACCCTGCCCACTGTTGCTCCTTAATGCCTTTCAGAACACAAGAGTCAGGCTGTAGCACTTACCACCTTTAGTTCAGAGCCACAGTGTGGGTGAGCTGCCTGCTCTGATAACAAGAAGAGTTTTTTGTATAAGCCTTGAATGAAAAAGTTCTTTGGAGCATCAGGGATGTCCTGAGTCGATATGAAAGACAGCAGCTGTGGTTGACTCCTGTTCCCATTGGAGCTCACTGCCCACTCTGCCAATGTCTCAAATGGAGGCAGATCTGGACCAAGGGGAAGTCCTCAGCAGAGCAGGCTTCAAGCCTCTGGCAAGCAGCCTGGCCAAAGAGCCCAGCAGTGGTGGATGCCAGGCCTCTGCCCATCTGCCAATACTAATGAAGCACACCAGAAGACCTTTCTCCAGCCACAATGGAAATTTTTCAGTATGTAGCTTGGTTCTGGCTATGGAAATGCTCTGCAAAACATCTACCAGGAATGGGCATTAAGACTCTTCCAGGAATCACGCAGGGAGAAGGAAAGAGAAATGCCAGGCTGAGCTGAAGCAGAAGCCTTTTTTTTTTACGGGCTGCATTTTAGTTTGCTTTCAAATGGAGAAGTAAACAGCTCTGCCTTGACCTGCACCACCCTGTCTGCCCCACTCTTCAGCCCAGACAGCTACTCTGGCTCCCAAATGCCAGCACATCCTCAAGCCTCCCAGCTCTGAGGCCATACAGAGATGTGTGAAGCCTTCCTGGCTACACAAGGGAATCCCGTTTTTCAGGCTGCTCTCCTGTCAGATCAGGGATGTGGTTGGCTCAGGGCAGGTTTTAGAGCCTCATTAACACTCTGGAATGAGGCCTGGCAGCAGCTGATTTGATTTAAGGTTCATTTCCAGGCTGTGATTTAAGAGAAGATTTGCTTAATGTTCTCTAACAGACTCTTCTGACTGGGAGCTTGAGTGCTGCCTAATGGCAGCCTTATTTATTGTAATGTCTTTGCAGCGCAGAGTCCAGAGGAGCCAGGCAGGAGCACCCGCAGGTGCTCAGAAAGCAGGGAAGCATCTCTTACAGCAGAGAGGTAACACTGGGGCAAGCATTCCTTCATCCACAACAGCCAGATACTGCACCCCTCCTCTCTGCTGAGGGAGCTCAAAAAGACAAACCACTCTCTGCTTGCCTAAGACAGACAGTGCTGCATCTACACTTACCCTTCTAAGCAGGATAGCAGAAATGCTCTCCTTTCCCCTTAATGCAGTACTTGAATGATGGGAAATGCCAAAGTGCTCATTCATCTCCAGACTGGTTAAAGGGCAATTTGCAATCAAGACTTCCAAATGTTCTTCCCTGTTTCCCAGTTTTGGGCTTCCAACTCTAAGGCTGAGCCTGCTTTCCTCCTGGGGAGAAATCATCTGACATTTTTAAGCTACCTCGAGATAGAGGTACCTATCCCAAGGCCAAACACAAAGACAACCACCACACAAATGAAGACAATGGGTCAAGCAAGGTTTCGTCATATTTTAATGACATTGATCTTTGGTGTTTCCTTCGTTAGCACTCACGCTCTCCCCGTCCTTCCTCCATAAGCCTGCAAGGGATGGAGAGTTACAAACGAAAAGGAAAATCACATTTGAGACTAAAAACAAAATATCAGAACCTTGATTTCTCCACTAGAAACTACATGTACAAGGTCAAAATTTCACATGCAACACCTTACATCACAGACTCATACCTCACACCCTGGCCTGGAGCTGAAAGACATCTCCTGCCCCTGCCAAGGAGGTGTAGCTCAGTCCTGTCACCATAAAAACACTGGGATGGCTCATTCATGTTAATATTGGCACAGCTTAGAACACCCTTGTGCGAACCACATCCTGACTAGAAACCAGTAGCCCCTGTCCCTCTATCCATCTATACAGCAGCTCTGCTTAGGTTCCCATCAAGTACTAGACTAGCTCTCTAAAAAGGAATGATCCCCTCCTGTGAGCAGATTCTGAGCCATGCAGACTTTGGCAAAGCCCAGATCTTCACAGAAAAGATCACGGACGGATCTCAGAACACCATGTTCTGAGCAGGGAGCAGTGCTGTGCCATGGACTGGGACTGCGGCTTGGAAGACTCCTCCACTCCAAAAATGGAGCTGAAGCATCAGGCCCAGGTTTTCTAGGAGAATGCTGCAGCTCTCCTTCCCTTTCTTCATTCTATTGATCAGCCCAGGAGCATAAAAGGGTAGGAAAGAAATTTTACAAAGGATGACACTGACTGAATTACAGGGCTAGGGCTGAACTCAGAGAATCCCATGGGGCTTTCAAAATCTGCATCACGTGCAGCCAGCATGGTTCTCATTCCTCTCAATGCTTCAGCAGTGGGAATGTTGGAACTTAGGTACACTTTCTTCCCCATGGCTTCCCTTGCAGTCATCCCTCCTCACTCACCCTGGATAGAGAAGTCCTTTGCACCACCAGCATCCTGTCAGAGCCACACGTCCCTACTCTTCCAACTCCTGGCCAGCTGTGAGGTACAGGTCTCTGCTGAGCAGTACAAGAGTAGCACCAACACACGGCTCAACCTCTACCTGTTCCTTGACTCCCCACTGGTGCTATCATTACTATAGAAGTCGGTACTGTCAGGAAGATGGTTATTATTAGTTAGGTCACTGTATTCAATTGGTCCCTCAGTGTCCATGGAGGACTGGGCCTGCTCTGGCAGGTCCAGATCACCAGCACTTTGTCCTTCATTCCCACCAGGGGCTGTCCGCGGGCTCAGGCCATGCTCTGACAGCTGCATAGACTCTGAAAGGATCCGTCCCTCCAGCTCAGCTGCAAGCTGCTGCGAGGTGGATTGCTGCCCCGATGTGCCCTCAGCTCCAGTGGGCTCTGCACCAGTCTGAGAGCTGCGGTGGATCCGGTGGCTCACGATGATGTTGTTGCCAAAGCCGCCCATGGATGCCATGGTGGTGCTCTGCTCCCGCTGGACCACAGCAGTCATGCCACCTTCTGCCATCAGCCTTTGGATCCTACTCAGGGCATCCTCCCCACTGGCCCCATATTCGGGACCTTCACCTGCAAGAGAAAGCAGAAGCAACTCTAGTGCACAAAGCAAAAGGCAGCCCAAAGAAAAACTGTGCTGGGCAGATGCACTGTCACACAGTGCACATGTTCTGAGACAGAAGATGGGGTTTGTTCCAGAATAAGACCAACATTTTATTTCCACAATTTTGGATGAAGGACCAAGCAAAGGCCTTGTTCTCTGTGAAGAAAACCTGAGCCACTCCCACATCCCTCACAGATTTGGCATGCCCAAGCCTTGGAGAAGCAGCTCCATTCTAGCCATACAGGTGGGGAAAAAAGGAAGTGTGTTTTCTCACAGATGCAGAGACAGTCCAGACAGTTCCAAAGGGGCAGGAAGAAAAAATGCAGCTTTAATTGCAATAAATCAAACATTTCACTACAGTTTTAGAGAGTACAGTGGCCTTTCCTACTTTGCCTGTTTGAGAACTCTCCAGGCAGATGACATCATGGCAATCTCCTCAGGATCAGAGAGGACACAGGCAGCTGGCCAAGAACAGACAACAGCTCCAGAACATGTTCTCTGCTTAAACATCACCTATGATCAAGGTAAGATCATTCAAGGAATGCAAGATCATCTCATAATACCTCGTGTGTTTGTCTACTCTGTCTTCAAGTATTCCCTTTGTAGTCAGGCTGTACTGAGCTCTGAGGCACAGTCAGATGCCTTTGTTGCTGAAAATTACTTTTGAAGAACAAAATCTCAAAGAAAAATACTTCATGTAAGAGATTAAATCCCCATGGCAGGAAGGTCCAGCCCAGTTCTGTTTCCCAGCATCCTCCTTTTCCTACAAATTTTACCCAGACCATTTGGGGAAAACAATTTGTAATCATAAACTGCTAGAATCATTCCACAGTGGGGTCCTGACTATTCTTATTAAAGAGATAAATCTCACTCACAGCTCTATGAAGCTATTGCCATGCTGATTAGAAGAGAGGAGAAAGCCACAAGCTCTCCTGACACCAAGGAAATGAACACAAACGTCAACAAGGCTAGATGTAGGCAGGAGTTAAAACACAATAAAAAGACAAAGACGACAAAACTGCTTTGAGCTGTGGGATAGAGATCACATATCCAACACGGGAGCTAGGGCATTCAGCAGCCTGAATCACACCACTGTAAAGGTTCTTTTTTAAAAAAGCAATATTGTTAAAGCTGTTAACATGTTAGCCAATCAGTTAGTGACACCTTGTGCCTTTTCCTCATGTGCACAGTGAGACTTGCATCAATGATCACCATCTTCCTCCACCACACGGTACAGCTGATTCCATCTTTGAGAAAGTCTGCTGACATACTGTCCTACTTCAGAATTACTATGGACATTAAGGACAGAATTCCCAATAGTGGACTAAGTCTCTAGTCCTTTTCTGCTATGAGTGTAGTAAGCCTGCTATATCCCCTACACTTAGGGCAACTACATAGCCCCTTGGTTAGAGCATCAGTAAGACCACAGAGAAACTAGTAATCACTTAAGAACCTGGAGCAGAGCCTGGAGGAGTGAGGAAACAGCTCCTGGACTGAGCATGACCCACAACTCCAACAGAGAAATCCTGCTCAGGATGTGGTTCATTCATGAACTCAGATGCATCTGATACATGAACTAGGAACCTTGCTGACAAGTATGAGGACTCGGAACAGACAGAGGCAGTTATTAGAATGGAAATTTCAGTTGAAAAATATACATGCCAGGGAATACTGAAACATTAATTATAAGCAGAAGTAAGTGCAAGGTTTGAGAAGTATGATTTTAGATTTGATCATTGCTTCCTTCTGAGGATACAGTCATAAGCACTTTGTTACCAACCATCTGGACAGGCCAGAGAGAAAGCCTGAGAAAGCTAAGATGTGCAACTTGGCTTAAAGAGATGCCAGACAGCTCTCCCTACACAGGTCTTGAAACAGCAGGTACTGTGCTCTTGACAGGTACAAGAGCCCTGGAACAGTGAATCAGCATGGATCCCCAGTCAGTGTTCCTCAGCATTGCAAACATGCTTCATTAGAGGTGCAGCACACATCACAACGTCCTCTGCTCTTCCCTGCCCCTTAATTACCACATGGCACAGCTGAATTTCCAGTTAAGGCAGCTGCTTGCTCAGAAAACAGGGAGAAATTAGCAAGTCATAAGCCTTCCAATACATCATGGAGATACATCAGTTGGAAATCCCAAAAAGACAGCCCACCAAGGGCTACAAGTGAACCTAAACATTCAAGCAGACAAGAAAGCACTTCTGCTTTGGGGTTTTGTCCTCTTCTTTCACCTCTCAGGTTTTGACAATGACTTCAGCTGGCTGGTCCAGAGCAAAGCTTCTTATGTGATCTGCCTTGAGCTGAGCTACAGCACAGATTCACATACAGCCTGATGACTCCCACACACGTTCTTTCCCTGAGCTGCCAATACCAACCACATTAGTACTCAGTGCAAGTGAAATAAGCTAACTTCCATTCTGTGGAGGTTCAGAGTGGGCACACTGACACTTACTCAAAGCAGCAGCAATGCCCTAAACGCCACGCCTCAGACTGCTACAAGTTTCAGCTTCCTGCAGTGGTCAAATTCCATTCCCTACATCACCAGCTGAACAGAAAGAAGACCCCATATTGGGAAGACTTTTTTTAGACTCCAAGGGGTTTATGCATGAACTAGAGCTTGTGCAGGAGTAGCCGAAGAGGCAGAAAATCTGTCTGTGCAGATAAGGCAATTTCTCTTCTCTCAGTTTTTGCTCAAAACTACATTCTGATTTCCCAGGCTCTGTAAAAATCACAGAATCATAGGCGTTGGAAGGGACTTTTGGAGCTCATCTAGTCCAACTCCCTTGCCAGAGCAGGTTCTCCTAGAGCAGGTTGCACAGAAATGTGTCCAGATGGGTTCTGAATATCTCCAGAGACAGATAATCCACCACCTCCCTGGGCAGCCTGTTCCAGAGCTCTGCTGCACTCAAAGAAGTTTCTCTTCAAGTCTACCTGGAACTTCTGATGTTCAAGTTTGTGCCTCCATCTTTTTTTTGGATAGGAACTGAAAAGCATCACTCCTGGTTCCTTTCCACAAAACAATTAAGTATTAGTATTTTGTTCATGATGCTGTGTTCCTACAAACCTTTTCTACTCTGACCAAATTAACCTTTCGAGAGGTCCAACAGCCCATCTATCCCACACACAGAAACAAAATACTACTTTCAAGAGTAATTATCCTGATGACAAGGTGATTCCTGTCATCAAACTTGACTGAGCTTGTGCATCCAATTTAGCAAAATACTCCCTAGCCAGTGGGGCTGTCTCTAGAAGTCCTCTGCCACACTGCTCCAGCAAGAAAAGAATTATGANTGATTATCAGTGCAGGCTGGGGATGAACTGATAGAAAGCAGCTCTGTGGAAAGGACTTGGGGGTACTACTGGTGGTTGAAAAACTGAACACAAACCAACAATGTGCACTTGCTGTCCAGAAGACAAACTGTATCCTGGGCTGCATTGTAAGAGCCATGGCCAGCAGACCAAGAGAGGTGATTCTG
>VZTY01013597.1:43085-100202 GCA_013400935.1 Turnix velox
GATGCTGTGTTCCTACAAACCTTTTCTACTCTGACCAAATTAACCTTTCGAGAGGTCCAACAGCCCATCTATCCCACACACAGAAACAAAATACTACTTTCAAGAGTAATTATCCTGATGACAAGGTGATTCCTGTCATCAAACTTGACTGGCTCCAACAGTCCAATTTAGCAAAATACTCCCTAGCCAGTGTACCTGTCTCTAGAAGTCCTCTGCCACACTGCTCCAGCAAGAAAAGAATTTGACACAGAAGACTACAGAGGTGAAACATCTGGCAAACTTTCAGTGGGCATAAGGCAGAAGTTCTTTCTACTCTTAAAAGAAGTGGCCTCTGAAGTCCTTACAGAGAGTACAACTTTTCTATTTCAGGGCATGCAAAGCCCACAGAAACAAGGGTAAGATCAGTAGACACTGAAAGACCAATGGATACTGTCTATGTGGACTTCTGCAAGGCCTCTGACACAGTTCCTCATGACATCTTCCTCTGGAGATATATGGATTTGATGGTGGACTCTTCAGTGGATAAGGAACTGACTGGATGGTCACATCCAGAGAGTAGCTGCCAATGGCAGACTTGGGGCTGCTCAGTCTGGAGAAGGCTCTGGGTAGAATTCATAGCAGCCTACCAGTAATTGAAAGGGGCCCACAGGAAAGCTGAGGAGGAACTGTTTGCTAGGGCATGGAGTAACAGGACGAGGGGCAGAGAAGGGCAAGTTTAGATTAGACATTAGGAAGTTTTTTACCATGAGGGTGGTGAGACACTGGAACAGGTTACCCAAAGAGGTGGTGGAGACCCCATTCCTAGAGTAATTTAGGATCAAGTTTGATGAGGCCCTGAGCAACCTGATCGAGTGCAGGATGCCCCTGGTCACTGCAGGGGATTGGACTAGATGGTCTTTAAAGGTTCCTTCCAAGACAACACATGCTATGATTCTGCTCTATGGCTACGTGATACACTGACACTGCTCTCATATTTTTTTTCCTATCTTCAGCTTTCCGCTTTCTAAAGTCAACAGTAGTTAGCAGCCATGCTTGCAAACAAAGCTTCAAAATTAGAACCAAGAGTAAGCATTGCAGAGTCTTCAGAGAACATGGAATAATAGCTCTGAGGTGTGAGCTGACCCACTAATTCAGATGTTCAGAGATAAAAATATCAGCATTTTAAAATGAATTCAGTCCTTGCATAAGAATAGGAAAGGGAGGGTCACAGCACTGCATAACCAACTACAACTAATCACATCTTAGTGTCGGATGAAATACTACCAGTTACTTTTCTCCTCAACCAAGATCAGAAGTGTATTCATCCCTCCTTTCTGAGGTAGCTAATCCAAACAACTCCACAGAACTCAGAAAAGAAACTTTGACTTGGAACAAACTTCTTCGCACTGTCTCACTTTGGTGATTCGTACAAGTGAAACTTGTTTCTGTAATGAGAGTTTAAAAGTAGCCCCCATAATTTAATCCCAAGGGAGCCAGGTACTTGGAGTAGTTCACATCATAAAAGCTTGCTCCTAGAATCTGATTCTATTTTTTAGGCAGTACTTTTCAGAGGGCTTTGAAGAGAAACTGAAATTTGGAGTTCTACAGAACATACAGATGGACAGTTGATGGAAGTCTAAAGGACCTACCCATATTTCTACTTGGAGAGTGAGATCTGGAAGGTGATCCCTTGTGTCCCGGTTCACATTTCCACTAATTGCACAAAAGTCCTGTCACATCTGACAACAGCATCGCAAGACTGTGTTCAGCTAATGTAAAACAACATGTTTTCTCTTAGCATTCATGAGGCTCAGCTGGAGACAGAGTATTCCTGCTTCTGTGGCACCCCAAGACACCTTCTTGATGTCTTGAATTAAGTAAATTTCAGCACACGCAGGCACACTAACTCCATTTCTAAGTGCTCTTTAGCCATCCACAGGATACTTTCTTTATAATGGGAAAGTTTTACTTACACGTGCTACTAAAGTTTAAACAGATTTTCACTACTGAAATTTAAACAGAACGAATCCCTTCATTTTACAACCCTTTCCCACCTCAAAAGTGTTTGCTGCAATCTCTGAGAGGGACACGAGGGAAATTAGAATTGGCTGGTGAAAGGCACTTGAACCAAATAGGTTAAAAACTGTATAAGGCACAGCAGTAGGCAGTATGTTGCTCCCTCAAATTTACATGTGCCTACTCATATAATGAGCATTGAGCTACATATCTGAATTTTAAGCCCTAAAGACAAAGCAGATGATAGGAACTGAGATTTGTCTTACCTTCCAGTTATTCCTGTATCAAGGTTTTATTTTCCAGAGGGTTATTTTTTTCTTTTTTACCTGAAAGATGTACTGATGCACTGTCAATAGCCAGGGGACAGCACATACCCACAGACAAGTGTCCTGAAGGGACCTCTGCCTGTAGCACCTTTTCCATAGTTGTGGCCCCTGCCACTTGCATCCCACTCTGCAGATCCATCAGCCTGAACAAGAACAGCCACAGCCTGACCCAGTCTTGACTGGCAATTAAATTGCTAAAGGTTAAAGCTTCGTGCCATTAAATCTCATTAGGATTTTCTGCTGGTTTTTGAGTGACATTTAATTTGCCAGTTGAATACCAATCCCTCCTCCATCATGCCTGCCCATTTGCAAGGGAAACAGTAGTACAACTCCCAACAGACTGCCTGTAATTTAGAGTGCCTCAAAATTACAACTCCATCACAATTTCCACTATGTCTGTCAGCTTAAAAGAAATTAGGAGACAGCTGAAACACTGAGGCATTTCTTGGTATCTCTCCTAGTTTTGTCTCAGCTGTAACTTCTTTTGGTTTATGTGTGGCTTGGGAGCAGAGTTCACAAGGCAGCTATCAACTGCTGCAAAACAAAAAGATACAGACATTAGAGGTATTCACTTCTAATAAAGTCATCATATACTCACTCCTCCAAAGGAGGTAGAAAGATAATCAGAACAGCAAAGTCCCCGCAGAGCTTTGCATGAGAAAAGGAAACTATTTATACCCGCATAGAGCTTAATTAGATTTCTGATGCAATTCTGCATACTACTTTTTTTTTTTTGTCTTACAGTAAGCACATATCTGCAAGAAATGCCCTAAGTCAAAATTCCCCATGATAGCAATGACGACAGGACATAGGACAGAAACCTGCTCTTGGGGATAACATTAGCCTTTACTTTTTCTCTTTTAAAAATATTCAAGGGTGGTTTTTTTGCTTTGTTTGTTTGGTTTTTCTCCCCCTCCAAATGACAAGGTAATAACTAAACCACTATTCTTTACATTACTCAGAATCACATCTGATTTATCCATTCTGTAATGCTGCTAAGCCTTTACATAGTGATTTACATCTTCAAAGCCCCATATAAAACACTAATTAATCTTCATAACCCCTGGTGTACTGTACTGTGGGAAGATTTATCCCCATTTGGTAGATGATTAATAATTTGTTGTAGGTCACACACAAAGCTGGTGGTAGCACATTTCTCCCTCCTCCTCCTTCCTTTTTTTTTTTTTTTTCCTTCCCTNTCTGTAATGCTGCTAAGCCTTTACATAGTGATTTACATCTTCAAAGCCCCATATAAAACACTAATTAATCTTCATAACCCCTGGTGTACTGTACTGTGGGAAGATTTATCCCCATTTGGTAGATGATTAATAATTTGTTGTAGGTCACACACAAAGCTGGTGATAGCACATTTCTTCCTCCTCCTTCCTTTTTTTTTTTTTTCCTTCCTCTTGTCCCTGACATCTAGAGTCTGTTTCCTTTTCAACAGGCAGAGAGTTATGGTGGATACAGCAGGGAAATTAACCATGAGAAAAGCAGTACAGTACCTAATCTAGCCTTCCTGAATGCACTGCATGAACATGACAAGCGTGTTGTTGGAAATATAGTAACCATAATGCCACAAGCAGTTTAACAGGGCTCAAGTGTAATAACAGAGTTGGAAGGGACATTCAAAGACCATCTAGTCCAATTCCACTGCAGTAAACAGGAGCATTCCGCACTACATCAGGTTGCTCTACATAATGCAAAGCACAAAGACTCCTGAATGAACCAGACCACATTAGTGGCCCCTGACTGAGGTGTTGGTAACTGCAGCTGTAAATTTGTCTTTCTGCTCCATGATAGGTTCTTATACTCTTCCTCTGTCAAGGAGTACAGAATTTTTTTGGATCTTAAATGCTCCTGATAGTTTATCTCTTAACAGCTTTCTACAATGAGCTGCTATTCAGTTTCTGCACAGGAATTTCCACTGAGAATGCAACTAGCATAAGAACTGACTAATTACAGGGTAAGATCACTTGGCTCATCTCCAGCATGGCTAATATATCCATAATGGAATAACTCCTTTGATCTATAGGTTCCTATATATTAGACAGGAATGTCCATTTTGCTGGTAAGGCAACTTGCAAAGGGCATGCAATAAGTCAGGGTCTGACCTAGAAATTATACCAAATGTGGAACTCACCAACCTTATTCCAAGCAAGAAAGAGAGAGAAAAAGAAGTCCATCACAGTCTTGCTATCTACACTTCTCCTTCAAATGCTCTATGTTTTGCTCCTTTGTAGAGATACCCTACCACTGGTAAAAGACAACCCATCCTCATTTCATTAATAGTCTAGTTAAAAAATCATGTACTAGATCTGAAAATTGAAACATTAACTAGAAAGAATGACATAACAAAGCATTCAGGCAATTGCAGAACAGCAGCAGAGAGAAGCAACACAGGAGAACTCCATTGATTTAAAAGAGCAGAGAAATACCTCTGAGCCTGAAGCATCAGCCATTGTGGCCTTGATGCAAGAAGGTCCCACATTGTACCCTGTTCTCAGGGCAGATACCATATTCAGTGGAAGAACCAGCTCCCAGAAGTTCAGCATTTGCTCAGACATCCTATGTTCCAGTCTTACTCACATGCCCTCAACTGCAGTAACCTTCCAGAGAGGTTAATCCCAGGTCCACTGAGATAAGCAGATGAGAAAGCCTACAGGTCAGGAATTAGGCATTTTACAGAAGAGCCAAGATCAGAGAAACACAAAGCTTTAGCACACATGCTGGGTGGTGCACAACAGAAACTGTGGGAGTCACATGTTAAAACACATTTCAGAATGACAGAATACAAAAGCAAGCAAAACAGGCACAAACAGGCACATCATGGGCTGCTTCGCAAAGGCAGGTGGGCTCATCATGAACTAACACCTTGAAAATTTTTTCTTGATTTTCTCTGTCTTATCTATGTAAATACTGCTCAATCACTTCATAGCCAAGTCTTCAGATTTGGATTCAAACACAATGCTATAGTATAGAGGCAAGAAGCATGGAGAAAATCAATGTACTTTCAAGAGATCTGCGATTTTATTGTTGTTAAGGAACTGGACATCATCTGCTTCCATCTCTTTACGTCAGAGTTGGGCTGATGGTTGGACTTGATGATCTGAAAGGTCCCTTCCAACCTTGATTATGAAACTATGAAACTATGTTGATAATTTTTCATGGTCTGGAAAACACTAGAGATAATTTTTAATATTTGAGCTGGACACTCATCAGAGCCTTCATTGATCAGACTCCACAAAATACTCATACCTGCTTTAGAAGAATTTATCTATATTATTTTATATCCAGATGTTGACCTTGTGAAGCCTGCACAGGTTTTAGATACAGAGGTTAAAGGATCAAGCTAAGCTCTATCACAGGCAGAAAGGATAACTGTTAGCAGTTTGCCATCTCACTGACTGTTAGAGCTCAGTAGATTTGTGAGTAGTGATGCCAGTACAGCTGGTTCAACAAAAATACAATGATCTGGAGAAAAGCATGTAAAAAAGACAACTTCTCTATTCATATGGACAGAAATTCAATTCACTGTTGTGATCATCTTGGACCAGCTGCAGGCAAATTAGGCTAAATCTTTGCCTACTTGAGGGGTAAGAGGAGTATCCATATACACAGATAACATGTGGAACCTATATTAAAACTCCTCACTCGCCAGGTAAGCTCTGTCAGATAAAACACTGCTTGGGCTCCTACCTTCTCCAGTCCCAGCAGAGGTGGATTCCTGCTCCTGTACCTCCCTCTCCGTCTGAGTCTCCGCATTCTGCAGCTGAGGTGCCAAGGTCTGAGTACCCTGTGAAGTCACAGAGGTGGGTGGGTTTCGGGGTTGCAGGCCTATGGCATTCATCAGGCCCATGTCCCTGTCTGTCCTCCATGTGGCTCTGCTGGTTCTGAAAAGAGATAAAAACAAGTAAGACCAGAAGCATTAGAGGTAAGGTGCCCTGGCAGATTGAAGCATTCACATGAAACTCTCCCTGCCTAAACTGAGCAGATGGGGCTGAGGTGAACTGTGACCTTCATTTATTTGCACTCACACCGACACCCCTCTCCAGCACCAGCTTGCTGGCTTCTAGAGTTTTAAGCCAAGAGTCGTACAATCCACTCACCCTTCCACAGAAGCAAGGTCTCTGACTGGCACAGACAGCATCACTAAGCCTGCAGAGCTACAGAGCTACTCTGTCTCTGGAGCACTGAGTTGAGCAGGCAGCATGACATGCAGTGCAAAACCACAAACACACACACACTAACTCTCTCAGCACGTTGGCAGGGTGGTTTTAACTCCCAAAGACACAGGCTGTATCTCCCTTTCCTCCTCTGGACCTCCTAGCTTGTCAGCATTACACATGCATGCACTCCAGCAGGCATTTCTGCCTGTTCCAGTTGGACAAGAGAAAGTCTCTGTTCTCAAGGGTAAACAACAGGAATCGCCTTAAGGCTCATTAGCTGCTTCTTAGAATTTAACAATTGAAGTGTACGAAACTACAAGTGCTGAATCTTGACAATAGTTGGATGGTCCTTCCAAAGCTCACCCCTGGCTTTAAGTGCTGTCGGTGGTGGAGATCCTAGGAAAGATTGCCTCATTCATGACCTTTTTTCATAGGATTTTGAAATCTGCCACACTCTTCTTGCTCTCTGTTTGAGGCAGTTCATTCTTCAGCAGTATTTCTGCCTTCACTATGCTACTAAGCTCATCATGAAAGACAGCTATGTGCTGTCAAAAAATATGAGTAGCAGCAACATCCACTCAGGCACCAGAGTAAAGAATCTCCACAGCCTATTTTTCAATCTCAATCAGACCAAGGCTGTAGGACAGCACAGACATTAGCTTGTACATCAGCTTGTAACTTCCATGGGATCCAGAAGTTTCAGAAACAAGACTGCCACCCTCTTTCCAAAAACAGCTAGCATAAGAAGTACTCTTTATTAGGTCAAGAAGGAGGGGACTACAGCATCACCCTTGTGTTTATACAGTAACTAATCACCAGACAGAATGGATAAAACAGACAACAGGGCTGTCAAGGGATTTAGCTTTATTTTTAGAGTTTATTGCTGAGAAACAATTGCCCCATGACTAGAAACCAAAAGGTATGAAAATCAGTCATCAGGATGAACAGATCTGAATTAATCTCTGAAATACCCCATTCTTCAATTGTACTCCAAATGCCATTTACTTTACATTTACTCTGCCATTTACTTCGGTGTTTTTGATGCATTAAGCCCCACATGTTCTTCCTGCAGTTTTCTCAAGGATGTTACCGAGGCCATGGGTGACACATGTACTTCACAATCACTGGCAGCAATTTTAGGCACTGAGTGTCATTTACTGGAAGCAGACCAGGTGGCCTAACTAGGCAGTGTCAGATGTGGAAAAACCTGCATAATTAAAGCTGTCAATGCTAAGGAAACAAAGAAGAAGTGGTGCTGTCAGATGTAACAAAAGTCAAAGGCAGGGTCAGGTCCCTCCAACCCTTACCCAGCAGACTCACCCAGGCCGCTCAGTGTTCCTGCTGCTGGAATGCACGGTGAAGATGTTCTCATTCAGCTGGTCCCAGTGGTACTCAACTCCAGAGTTTAAAGCCCTTGAAACAACAAACAATGAAAAAAAATTAGTAAGTCAGGAGATCATTCCAGCCAGCACACATTATAACACCACAATATGAAGGACAGAAACTGCAGTTCATATTTTTGTTAAAAGCATGTTCAGTTCATGTTTTTGTTAAAAGGGCTCATTACTATAAAGAGCCTTGCAAGCACGGAGTGCTGCATTACCCAGACTGCTCTGGAATATTCCATTTATTTCAATTCAATATTAGCACTGAGACATAGCAACAGGAGCAGGGAGATTTTCAGGAAATGAAGACATACAACTGTGTGTATAAAATCAAGTTACCCTAACTCAAAGTGACTAAACAAAGAATTGGAACGGGAAGGCCAATTCTCTCTGTGGTGCCTGACAGCATTTCCTGCACTAGGTAATGCTGAGTAAAACACTGGTCTAATTCGACATTTAGTTTCTCTGAAAATGGTTCTCATTTCACCTATAAATAAACCTCCATACAGCCCTCTCACTACCAGTCACTGTGGAGCAAGGGCAGATGTAGAGCACCTTTTAATAAGTTTCCATAAAAGAGTTTGTACTAGATGAACTACCAGTGTATATAAAAAATCCAAAACTTAAAGCTTAATAGCATTAGTTATAATATATCCTGATAGTGGTAGGCAGACAGTTAACAGTGCTGTGTGGTGGCCACAAGACAAGTAAAAGGAGAATTCCTATGTAGACACAAGGAATGGAGCATATGAAGAGCTGGACTTAGATCACACTGCGCATAGTTTCAAAGTATGAACTAAGGGTAGTGCTACAATGTGAAGGAAGGATTTGGGGCTGTAACAGTATGTTACAATTTGGGCACAAACGTGGTGTTTATGCATACATATGACCCTGTAAGGAGATGTCTCAGCAGAACTGGAGAGAACTTTGCCCTAGAGGATGCTGCAGGCCAGACACGCTGCAATGGAAGAGCTGTGTGTGCTGGAGGACTTGGGCTAGGCTGCCAGTGTGGAAGCAACCCAGGTTGATATTAAGGGTGAAAGCTTGAGAAAATGAGGTCAACAGAACAATGCACAGAGCTATAGGAAGCAATCAGTCATCATTTTTTTCTTTTTTTGTGTTGATTTACAAAGGTTTCAGAGTTTATTGACAGATGGTAACCTGTCAGTAAAAACATGCTGGTTCCTCTGGCTGTTCCTCTGCTGCCTCACAGCCTGAGACTTAGTTATTACATTTGCTGTCCACAAAGCAGCATGCTCCCTGGGCAAGGGAGACTTTCTGACCTAGTAGGCAAAGTTTCCAGAAAAAGTCTAGCTCACTTGGCACCTGCATCTATTATCCAGCAGAGCTAAACTGACTCACACTGTTTTGCCCTCTCCTTCCATGATTCTTTATGATTTATGAAGTACAGGCACGTTCCCCACAGCCACCTACATGACTGGGTATTCCTTATTGAAGAGCTCTGTGTGCACTCTACTTGTCTTTGCCTGCTTCCAGCTGTAGAAACCACAATATTGCAAGGCTTTCTCTAGGCCTAAAGGTGAGCTGGCAATACTGTGTTTCACCCTCTTACCCCAAACACTGTGTACTTGTAGTACACAGAAAGCTCAAATCCCATGTGCACATACACACAGGTCTGAGTCTGATTCATCTCATTTCTGCCAAAGAATGATAGCAACAGGCTGACACACAGCACAACAGGTTTAGAACTCCTCTCTCCACTCCTGCCCATTCTGTGAAGGCACTACTGTACACTAAGGTTGCTAGCCAAGGAAGTCGGTTTTAATCCCATTCTGTCAATTTGCACCTCTCCCTAGATGGTTAAATCAACAGCTGTTCCATTTAATAGAGGAGTTTGCATACTGGTTTTAAGTATTATTGTTTACTAACTGAGTTTCACTGCCAGGATCCTATTAGCTACTCATTTACTGCCAGAGAATTGAGGACTTGGCAGAAGGACCTGTAGCACCTGGTGCCACTACTCCTGTTGCTGACTCTGTGAACACTGACGGACAGACTTAAGCCAAGGTCATCAGACTCAGCTACAGTGAAAGTTCAACATCCACAGCACCACTTCAACTTTTTAGTGTGGACTGTGCATGTCTCTCTGCAAGGTCAGAAAAGCAGCTCAGAATAAACGGTGGTACAGTGGAAAAAACAAATGCTTGAATTGCCCAGAGAGTCTGTGGATCCCCCCTCAGTCCCCGGTGGATTTTAAGGCCAGGCTGGATGAGGCACTGAGCAACCTGGTGTAGTGGGAGGTGTCCCTGCCCATGGCAAGGGGGTTGGAACTAGAAGATCTTTAAGGTCCCTTCCAACCCAAACCATTCTATGATTCTATGAATTTAACAAAGGGAGATGGTTGGGTATTGTCTTTAACATGAAGATCATAACTCCCCTTCAATGTAAATAAAGATTTCATCAAAGGAATGCTGCTATTGTATGGGTTTAGAAACTTGATGACACAACCACACCTTAAAGCAACTTAAGTACACAAGAAGATGTGCGTGGCAACCAATTACTTTCATTTAAATCAGACTTTCAATTAAGTTTAAAGGTCTAAGTACACACAAGGTTTAAGTACACCTATTTAAAACAGTGCAATCTCCTTTTTCAGAAAGCCTAAAGGTTTTTTTCAACACTCATTCCAAAATATTACTTGAATTTTGTAAATTAGCAAGCCTTTCACAGCACGTTTCCCAGGAGATTTGCAAATCAAGGCCCAACTATTCATTTCACAGAAGAAGAGCTTGCACTGGAGAAATGAATTTTTTTCAGGTAATGTAAGCATCAACTCTAGACATTGAAATGCTGGAAGCACATTTTCCAAGGCAAAGGTAGCAGCTCTGTGTAGCATGGAGCATGCAGCAACTTGGATGTGGGTGCAGCAGGGAGGACATTTATTACCCAGGGCTTCAGGGTGAAAAATTGTGATTCTCAACACCATATCAGTCACGGACAGCAAAGTTCACTTAGTCAAATTCTTATTTTTTCTCTTTTTATGGCTGTCACTAAACTCTCTAAGCCCTCCCTGTAAATTTCCATTAGCTTTCTTAAATGCAGAGCTGCTCACAGCCTGGCTTTCCCAGCAGGGATCTGTTCTGAGGGGGACTTTTCCTTCATGCCTGCATCCAGCTCACATTATTAACAAGCTTGGAGAGGATGAAGGGCACAGATTTGCATGCTTTGCTAAAAGTCAAATAAGGATTCAGACTGGAGCCTGTTAAGTACCAAGAGCCAACACCTCAGGGAGTATGGCTTCTCCCTCTGGATGGAAGTATTACCTACAGAGCTCAGGTGTGTCCTCCTGAAGAAACTAGGACCATGCTCAAGGAATTAATGACAAAATTATTCATATGTGACAAGAAAGTTGAAATACTATTTATTGCATTGGCTTAACTGGTATTTGAAAATCATGTGATTTAGACACTGGGTAATCCCCAGACAAGCTGAAGACAAGGAGAGATTAGGACAAAATTTCCTCAACTCCAACTAACAACAAAGCCCAGCAGCAAGATGTCAGGACAAAAAAAACCCACCAAAAACATGCAAGTAGGGTATGAGTGCCCAAGAAAGCACAAATAGCATTGTCTTTTCACTTAAACCATCCTCAATACTGAAGAAGGCAGCAGCATCAGACAAATGCACTGCTCTTCTTCAAATGCAGCCACATGGAAAAGCCTTGCAGTAACATACTTGTCTGCTACATGTTCTAAAGCAAATTTTGCTTAAGACAATGCTGCCTGCAATCCCATCTAAAAATATCAGCAGAACCCCATTACTATGATGCAGACTGTGGCAAATCCAACATGGAGAAGATGAGCCATGCAGCACAGTTAGGTAAATATCTGATTTTTATGCTGCCAAGGTTCACTTTCTCCCCAGAAGATCTTATAAATTAAAGATAATTTTTCAAGATGACCAAGAGCAAGTATACAAAACCACATTCGTTTACAAAGGATTTTAATTCTCCAAAACGTGCCTTCCTCCCTTTGTGTAAACTTGTCATTCTTAAACATTTCAAACTGTATTAAGGAAATACAGAGTGAGCTACAAGGAGCAAAGTGACACTATGCTAAGGAAGTGGAATCCACTGTCCTTCTTTGGGAAAGAAGCAGCAGCATATGATATTCAAGCAATGCAATATGTGGCTGGTTTTCAGATGCATCCTTGTCAACAGCTCATTATCTCTTCTGCCAGCCTGTGATGATCAGCACAGCAAGCCCATCCCCGGCTGCCATGATTAGCCAGGAAAAAGTATTGTCAGTAGAAGGCAAAGTTTGGCACTCTCAGCAGCCGCCTGGATAGGGAAAACAATAATTTCTAACACTCTACTTCATAAATATTTAGCTTTCAGTGCAGGCGATAAACCATGTGCAGAGACAAATCCAAGTGAAAACTGGCTGCAGTGCAAACTGTATGGAACCAGCAAATGGGATTCCTGGAGTAGTTGTGCTGGGCAGCAATTCCCTTCGACCAAGGAAGACATAGCAACTTCACTGGCACCCTGTGAATGCAGTCCATATACAACTGGCCAGAGGAAGAGCATGAGACTAACTCTAAGAATTCCTAACAAGCTAAGTTGTAACAGAACATGAGATTTGCAGTTTACAATGAACAATCACAAAGACATTTCAGTGACATGTGAAATTATCCTATTCATCACATTCAGAACAACAATGGAAAGGTCACCCCTTCTCCACAAATAGCAGCTGGTGATTTTTACTCCCCATAATGGTACAATCTGCTTATTTCCAGAATCCTGTGAGTGGCACCCACCTGGAAACCACCAACCACATAGAAACACATACCAAAACCTACTTGAATTGCCAAAGGTGCTGCAGTAGCAGGATAGCACAAAGCTTGGGACATCTGGTAGCCACATGTCTGCTTCAGGGAGGATGCCAACACAACTCAGAACACTATTTGAGATGACTGTCCCTGTTTATTGGATTGTGTGGTCCTGACAGGGAGGTTAAACAGTGGGATTTTTGAAGAGGTTCTAGTTGTGCTCACATCATTCAAATAATATCAGACTGCATTACACAGTAGTCTTCCCTCTGTTTTTAAAATGCATATTTATGTGACTAAGAATATGCCATCCAGGGGAAATAGCCCAGAATTAAGAAGGCAAAAATAAATATTTTTTGAATTTTCACTTGTTTTCTTCTCACTCAAAAATCTTGCCAGTGTTCCATATTCTTCACTTATATGGCTCCAAGTATGCCATGGAGCACATAGGGATCTACTGGAAGGAAAAGAACTCATTCCAGAATGCAGAGCCTTAAGTTCCTTAAATAAGAGTGATTTAACTTTGTTTCACCTTAAACCAAGCTCTAAAGTTGGTTAACTTGTTTAAATTTCTGTAAAAATCCAAAGGCTTGCTAATTACTTTAAGTGATTACAGGCAGACTATACTCCAAATAAGCTTTGAACTCTCAGAATATCTTAAGCTGTTTATGATCTATCAGTGAGTCTAGAGACTTAGACAATTTAGGATGCTAGGAATCTTTGTGTGAGTGCAAATTGCTTAAGCCTTCTAAGGCTTTAAACATCTTAAACTGCTACAAGTCTTGAGAGCCAAAGTCACTCTTTAGTTTTCTTTGAACTTTCACTGTCATTTAAACAGAAACTGCTATTTACGTCGATTCAAAGGTGACTTCCAAGTAGGCTTGTTTTGTACATCTTATGCCAACAGACTAAACCAGGAAAATACATTTAGATTGGGAGAAATCAACTTCAAAACAAACACTTAAAATTAACAGCAAAGCCTTTCTTCTTTTTTTAAAATAGAACAATGCAATGTGCACACACAAAGCTGCTGAGATCCAGAATCAAAATTTTAGCTGCATCTAATCTGTGTAAGATCCACCGGGCAAGGCAAGCTCTGTATTTTTAATCTTTGCAACTTTGAAAATGGGGAGCTAAAGAGTGTTCTGTTTAGCACACAAACGTGCTCAAAAAAAAAACAAACCAAAAAAACCCCCCCACCAAAACAACCCAAAACAAAACACCCCAAAAATCCACAATTTTCACTCCAGTTACCCACAGTTTGTCGACATTGTGTTGAGACCATTTACAGAACAAGACAGCTTGAGGATTTAAAGAAAGGGAAAGCAAGTGAAGGAAAAGTAGTAATTTTATCTGCTAGAAAAAACCAGTATAACAAACAATAAGTAAAATTCCACAAATAAACTGGATGAAACATTGGAAAATTAAAGGTGATTTTATTGGAAGGCTGAAGAAGTAAGCAATCAAACAAGTAAGGTCTAGTACAGACCTGTGGAGATAAATAAAATGCTATAACAAAGCAGGATGGACTGGCGCTGGCAAAGAAGGAAAAGATTTAAAAATAATCAGAAGCAAAATCGTACTGGAATGAGAAAAGTTTATTGTTCAGTGATACCAAGGACAAAAAAAATCAATAATGACTCAAAGTTGCTGAAATACTGAATATTCTCTCCGACGTCACTACTTAAAACACATCCAAGGGTACTTATGCAATTAAGGAGTAAGAAAAGAAACCAGACATAGCAACTTGTCACAATCATTAGGAAAATTAAAATAATTTTTAAAATTTAAGTTAACTTGTTTGAGTCATTCACACCTGATTTAACATGTTAGAAAAGCTCAGAAAGTGAAAAAAGGCCAAAAAAGCCAACTCAGTTGCACTCTTCAAAAAGAACACTATACTTAAATTGACAATTACTCTCTCCTAAGTGTAACTTTTATCCTTAAAAAGGTAATATAACAAAGAAGAAAACGGAAGGTATATAAAAACAATGAAAGAGTGAGCCACATGCAGTAGGCAGTAAGTCAAATAATTGCCACATGAAATTTAATTGCTTTTGTAGATAGAATTAGAAAAAGGTAAAGGAAGAAAAAGTAGCAGACGTGTTCTGAATAGATATAAGTGAAGGTAACTGTTCTTTGAGTGCGTGTTCTTGCTTTTAAAATGATTGCTACCCAACATGGGAACCAGTAAGGATCTGAATAAACCCGGTGAAATAGTGCACAAACCAGTAAGCAACAAGTTAAGTTCCATAAGCGCTCAACTCTGTACCAAGTTTCTTTGCTGGAAAATAAATGTCATTTACTACTCAGTGGTTCAGCAAATCTTGAAGATTTGGATGAGGGAAATAAATTTTGAGAGATGCTTTTAGTCTTCAGTCATTAAAAAGTTTCTCTCTAAGATGCATAGACATACTAAGTGGAATTTTATGAAGGCATCTTTCACCTAATGCCATCAGTCACCCTGGATATCAAATCCACATACAGAAGTGGAAACAGAAATGGAATAATAAAAACCAGTGTCAGAATGGAGATATTGTTTTCAAGGCTCCATCTTAACACTCCTATTGCATGTGCAGTGACCAAGCCCTCTTGGCACTCAGGATACCTACGGCTTCCTTGCACAATTTGGAGAGAATTAATATCTGTTTTTTCTTAAATACATGAATTACAAAATCCAAATATAAGCTTTTAGGATGTGCCTTTAGTTCTAAATGACCATATTCCCCTTCTCAGTCCTTTTATCAATTGAAACAAACTTTTAGCCACATTTAGAAAATTCAGAGTATCTCTGGTGGTTAAGGGGAAGCAAAAATCAAGGACATGCATTTATTTGCTCAGTTGGACATGGTCAAAGGAAGAGTGCCTTTCAAAAGGCCATCTGCAGTGAGGATTCAGATATATCTCAAAAGCCACTTCAGTCAACAGCTGTGCAGAGCTGCTAATATCTCTTGGTTGCACATGACAAAAGACCGGCCTTCCTTCAGCCTCTGTTTCCTCAAGCCTCCAGAAGCTATTCTTAAAAGATAAACAATGCATTGGTGCTTATGCACCTGGGGAGCATCATTACTGGAGGCCACAACACACCAGGCAGCTAGATAGATTATCATCTCTTTACCAGCACTGATAACTAGATGCAGATGCATTGTGCCCATTACTAGATGAGAGAATATGCAATACTCAGAGGGGAAGAAAAAAAACCAACCCTGAATTGGAATGGACAGACGACAGAAATTATCCTCTACCAAGCACAGGAATTTATCATGAAGACAATTTTGCTAGAATAATTTCATGTTAGATGTAGATTTCACCACAAGAATTAAAATATACACTGTGCATTGCACTGAATCAATTTGAGACATTCCAAATATACTTCCCAACAAGAGAACTCCAAGGGATGCTGCCTCTGAACTAGATACATCTTCACGGGGTATTTTAAGTTTTTAATTTCATCATCGGAGGCTCTGTCTGCTGAAGAAATCCTTCCTCTCTTGTGGATGGCCTGTATCATACAGCTGGCCCTAGATTAGGTGCTTTGAGTACTTGCGTTTGGATCAGTTTTCTCGGAACACTGATGTTTTTAAGATAAGTATTTTTACAAGCATGTGAGCTCTGAGCATGGAGGGGGGGCACTCAAGATGAAATGAGGAAGAAGTGATATTTGGACCCCCTGCGTTTCTCCTATGGCAGTTCTCCACAAGAGAAGCCAGCAAAAGGCAATAAGCAGCACGCGGTCTGCTCTTTCTCATTTTCCATCTCACCTGTTCATGTTCTACAGGACAACTAATGTTTGAGAAGTCCCACCGGGGGTGTTTCTGAAAGGGAAAACTCTTGTTTGTATGTGACAGGCTAGGAGAGGTTATGAACACATTAAAAATAAATTCCTTTTTAATTCAGTAGAGATGCTTGTATTGTGCAAGACACTGGATTTTATTCCATGCTGCAAAAACCAAAGACTCAGAAATTGACTCCAACCTTGAACTACACAGAGCCAAGAAAGACTTACAAAACTTTAGGGAGCATTAGGACTAGTCACAGTGACAAAGGACAAAAGGCAGCATGTGGTGGGGGAAAAGCAGCCATACAGAAAAGCCAGCATGTAGCAGGATAGCAGAGGGGTGGGTGGATTTACACTGCTCTGTGCCACCTCCTGTGACAGATCTCCAGGTGGCAATGAGTGGTACGTGGTCATTCACTTCATTTGCTAAGTGGAGTTCACTGCCTCAAGTGGAGCTCCTGAAAGGGATTTCTGTTTTCACGTGGTATGCCTTTCCCAGTTATTAGTGTCGTGAATCTAGTGTCTTGATTTAGGTCAACAGTGGCAGCCTCAGAGCCTTTCAATACCACACTTCAGGACTGAACACAGACTCATCTTACATCTAAAAAGCACAGACCACCATGTAACGTGCAAACAGACAGCAAACTCATAATCCAATAAGTATACAAGTCTATCAGCTGGCAACCATCTATACACTGAACCATGGCAACAATGAATAACAGAATGCTCAAAGAAGGAATAGACTGTCATAACCTCATACTGACTGGAATCTGTTTCCAATTCCCATCTGAGGGCTAACACTCTTACCAGTAGGACTCACCTGTGATCCACCAACCCCAACTACCCTTGCTCCAGTGGTCATTCCAACAACTTTCTGACTCCTTCACTTACATGGTGGCTGATGTGTTTTTCAAACAAAAATGAAAGATCGAACTCATGAAAAATAAATAACTTATCTTGTTGATCACCTGCAAAGTGTTTACAAAAGCTAAGTTCCTGTCCCACAGGAACCCAGTTCCCTGTTTTTTCACGCAGATCATTCCTCAAAAGGACTGTAATTCAGGGGGAAAAGTAGACAAAATTTTAAAGATGTCATAAATACACACTCTAGGATGGGTTTGACTATTTGAAAGTAAATGAAACCACCAGCTAAACAAGGAAAAGAGAATAAAGGGCAAGCAAACACTCCCAAAAACCAACTCCATCACATTTGCTATTCATTATCCTTACTCAGAATTTAATCACTGACAACCTAGGTATCTGGGTTTTCAATACAAGGGCCCATGTTTTTCAGTTTCTCACAGGCTTCTTTTGGGCCCACTGGGTGCATTTCCAAGTGTGGATGAAGTTGCCTTCTTACCTCCCTACAGCACAACAGCCCTGAGAAATAACTTGTCAACACATGTTTAGACAAGGAACTTGGTTTGTAACACTGAAAAAGTACCTCACAGCTCAGCAGTACAGTCCCACCTCCAGTCACAACTATTCAAGACACACAGTCATTGCTACAAGTCAGCTCAGCTGTATCACTGAAGAACTAAGCCTTTTGCATTCAACCAACCAACCAACAGAGACTATCACAGAATCAGTTGGTTAGTCTTCTTTCTTTAGTTCTCAGTCACATCCTGGCTAAAGAAGGAACCAGATGACCTTTAAGGTCTCTTCTAGCCTGAACCAATTATGATAGTTAATTTACGCCTCTCAGATCTCTAACAACAAAAAAAATTAAATGGTCCTCCTTTTCTGGAATGATATATGCCATCCTCCTTCAGCCTCCTTCTTATCCTTGTTAAAGACACTGAGCTTCAAGTTTTCTTCAATAAAAACACTCCACTGACCCCACTATCAGCTCTTAACTACGGTACCAGTTCAAATGTAGCTCTGAATACAGACGTGCAAATTTAAAACTCTTTTGACTTATGCAGTTGGTTCTACAGTCATACTAACATTTTGCTATCTCTTATGTCTTGTTCTAGAACTGTACCAGTTGTTTTTACAGCCTCATGTATTGATGGCTCAATCACCAATGATCATCTAAAACCTCAGGTCTTTCTCCTCCTGTCATTTTAACTACTGAGTTCAGTGTTGTTAGTCACTAAGTGCACTCTGTACTATTAAATTCTATGTAATTTCTATAGCTGCAGTCACTTTCAAGGCAATCCAGTTCTTGTTCAATTCTCTGATCTTCCTCTGCAATGACAAGGCTAATGTCACATCCTCTGCAAATATATTCAGGTTACCTATACAAGGCATTAGTGTGAATATTATTAATAACCAGTCTGGAAGAGGTTCTTAAAGAAGTTCATCAATGACTTCTTTTGTAAAAAAGGTCCAGCTCCCAATCATATTGCATTCTTTCCTTTAGCCAGGTCTTTGCCTGCTCTTTACCAGATCTTGTTCTAATCCTAATTCTTCACAATTAGCTAAATGTAATATAGTTCCAAACTCCCTAAAATGTAAAGACATTAAACCTGGAGCTAGCCCTTAGCTGACCCTTTAATTAAAAAGAAATAGAAAAAAGTTCCAAGGATGAGTATTCAACCTGCAATACTCCACTTTAGTCATAAAATGAAATCACAAAGCATTTGATCCCACTTTCTATGGCTTTAATTTTCCTTTCCTTCCGATCAGACCAAGTTCACATTATGGATTGCTAACATAATCTGATCTTCTCCATTCCCATTTGAAAGAAAAACTGCCTCAGTGCTATCTCAACTTAGCAATACAGTCCAAAATATTTTGTTTTAATTGTTTCTTTATTACTCTGCAAAGATTATTTGCATAGCCTCTCATCATGATGTCATGCTTTTTTTTTTGGTCAGCTTGCACCTTCAGTCAACTTGTCTCATTTTCCCTAAACACAGTTTCAACATTGTGTATCTGAGGCACAGCTCCTATTCCAGACTCTTTACGTGATTTCCTGTAGCACTTGTTTTCAAATACCTTCATTGTATATGAGAATAAAGACCAGGGAATTGTAAGCATCTCAGTTGTTTGCTACTGACTAGTTTTCTTTGCCAAATTAGAACAGTGAGGATGCTTACAACAGTACAGTGTCTTCTCGGTCCTTGCCACCTTCTAGGTTATCCTCCATATAGTAATTGCTAAAACCTTTATTTAGTATTTTAATTTCTCTGTATTACTGCATATGGAAAGCACACCAGTATTTTTCATCTTTCTTCCTCACTTCTCAAGTTAAATTCAACAGATTATCTCCACCTCAAATCAAGTCCATCAAACCAAATGAGATGGCATCTACACGTCAGAATATTCTCTTTCACCAAGGATCTTCCAAGTAGGTCTGAGGCAGATCAGAGGCACTCCTGCTTTGACAGTCTCAGCTGATTGGATGTTTGAGCCTCAATGCAAACTATTCAGCTTGGTGAATACTTACATTTTCATGCAGAGTTTTTTACGTCACTTTATTACAAAATGGACTATAAAATGCTGTAGTTCAGAACAAAATGTATAAATGCCACTCCCGAAAGAACTCATGTGTCCATGTGAGGTCTGCAAGAGTCACTAAAAGCATGAGTCACTCCATTCCACCTGTTGAAGCAACCAATATTCTCCCACTTCTGCTGTCACTTTAGAATCATAGAATTCATGTTTGTATACAAAAAGGCTTTTTTGGAATTGAGCATGTTTATTGCTGAGATAAGAAATAAGGACACAGAGAAGTGCCCCTGCAACAGGGTGAGGTAAGAAAGTTTAACAGAGATGCTGCAGAAGGACTGACAGAGCTTCCATAACATAAAATGGAAGTGTTCCTGTTGTCTTTAATTAGTGAGGTGTCAAGAACCAGAATGGGTACCTAATGTTGGCAAGCCAGGACAGCCAGACCAAGCTCAATGCTGCAGCATTCAGTCAAAGCATCCACTTTGAATTTAGTTCCCTGGGTTCTCATCCAAGTTAGTCTCATGAGCTGTAATCAGAATAGATCCTATCACTTCTCTGTACTGAAAATAACTTAAAATAACTCTTTAGAGTTTAAGAAGAAACCCATTATTCCTGAATAATTCTTCTGCTTAGAAAGTAACTATTCTTGAAGGAAGACACTTATCCTAGAAGAGTGATTATCGCTTACTCCGTAACAATATATTGTAGAATTTAACGTAAAAATAAGGCCCTGATGAAAGATTATGTTAGAGAAAACAAGAAGGCTGTTTGAAGAGCACCAGCATTGTGAAATTGGTCCAATCTGAATTCTGAACAGATTTCACCAGAAGGCTGCACTGAATTAGTCACTACAACTGCATATATTCATTTTAAGATATTGGTTCTACACTGACCATATGACTTCTCAAGCACTACATGCCTAATCTCATGCACAACAGATGGAGTCCACATGCATGTGGTAATATCACCAGCAGTGCTGCAAGTTTCTAGCTGTCAGCTTTGAAGATACATGAAGTGCAACAAAAGAATACCAAGGTAATTTAGTATCAGGAAATAATTGAAACAGAAATCTCCGAAGCATTCACAGAATCACAGAAAGGCTTGGTTTGGAAGGGACCTTAAAGATCATCTAGTCCCAACCCCCCTGCCGTGGGAAGGGACACCTCTCATTACACCAGGTTGCTCAGTGCCTCATCCAGCCTGGCCTTAAACACCTCCAGGGACTGAGGGGGCATCCACAACCTCTCTGGGAAACCACTTCCAGCCTCTCCACCTCTGCCACTGTCTGACCACCCTCACAGGAAACATAAAACAAACACTGCTCCAAGAGAAGCACTTGTACACCACAATGAAAAAAAAAAGTCTCAACAAAGTACAGTGCAGAGCTTCCCAATGAACACTGAAAACAAAACATGTTCCACTGCAAAGATGCTCAGTCATCATTTGTGTCACACCACATCTAAATTAGCTTCTGTTTTACTGTAAGTTTACAAAGGGACAGCAACACTCTTCATGGCACTGTATAAATTAATGAGAACTAAAGTGTCACATTACATGTCATATCATTTGGTGTTCAAGTGGGGACCAAAACAATTCACTGGCTTGCTCATAATCTTGATAAAAAATCTAAGCAGATCATAGAATCTTCATGCTTCAATATTGCAGCAAAATATGTCTAGACCAGCAGCTTTCAACATGGTTGTGGACTCAGAGGTTCAAGAAAGCTGAGGAAAGCTAGTACATTACTAACAGTTCAAACTTGCTCTTCATAGAGCAGTAGACACATATGAAACATATGAAAAGTATCCAGAGAGCCTAAAAACACATGGGAAATAAAATGAGATAATGAGATGCACTTCAAACAGCCTTAAAAAGTTCATAATCAGCAAAACGAAAATTGATTGTAAGAGATGTGAGTGAACATCATGGCAGTCCAAAAGGAAAGATGGAACAAGATGATCTTTAAGGTCCCTTCCAACTTTACCCATTCTATGAGAGTTAGGAATTAGAAGTTTTGAGTCTCTCAAGCACAATGACCATGAAAAGCCATGTTAGAACCACTACCCTAAAAAACCAGAACTGTCAATAGGCAGTTATAGCTCCATAAAAAACAGTCACTTACTCTGGTCGGCAAATCACCAGGTCCCCTTTGTTGGTGCCATATGCCAGTCCCAGGCCTGGCTCAGGCAGCCAGCGAGCAGAGTTTATGCTGACATGTCTTCTCTGGTCAGCAGGCATTGGGTACAGAACGTTGAAAACTCTCTGAAACAATAACAGGAGGTTATTTAATGGGATGATACAAGGCAGAATAGACAACACAGCTCGAAGAAACATCAAGTCTCCCTGCATCAAGTGCAGCTGGCCAAGGAGACATGTCATTTTACAGGGTGCTGAAAAAAAAAAAACAATGAAAAAACCTAATTCAGCAGTGAGAGTAAGCACTTTCTAGAAACACATGACACGTGCCTTTAAGTGTTTCATAGGCTGACTGGCACAAAGCTGCAAAGCAGAAGACATTCTCACCCCAGGAGAATTTGCATGTCACTCAGTGGGCTTCACAGTTCTTCTATTCCAACTAATCAAATGGAGTGATGGCAGGGGTATAGTCATAAGAAGGAAAGAATGGGATTCTTCTTGCCTTTACCCCTCATCTTAACCCTCTAGGTTGGGAGAAGAAATTGGCAAGCATATGGTGTTTCAGCATCAAAAGTTTATATAGTTTTTTGAACAGTTCCTGAAAAAATTACAGAGTCTGACCAACCTCATACCAGCAGTACCAGAAGAAAATTCAAAATACAGAGATTATGAGAATAACACAAGTCCCTCCTGCAGTAAAGTAAGAAGCTGAAGAGCTACTAAACCTGCAGGTAGTTACCACAGCTGCAAGCCAGTACTTCCCAAAAGCTGCATTAATGCAGGTGAATGAAAATCCTATGTGCACAAATAAAGCAACAGCAAGCCCAGCATTCTGGCCTGCACCAGCTTGGTTTCTGAAGTTTCTGAAAAGCAAGAATGTTGAATTGGAACAGATTCCCCTATTCCCATCCTCTTCTACTCCAAGAAGCTGATGTCTTTGTATAGCACAACACTTTCCTGCACCCAACCATCCAGCAACGAGAAGTGGACATGCTGACAACACTCCATTTAGCCTGAAAATATGACATGTGTAGATCATAAAAACAAAGGCATGGGAAGAGAAAGAGGGGCAATGAGCCAGTTTGGCTATGAGGAATAGACAGAAAAAAGCTTCACTGGACTGGGCCATCACAGAGGTTTCACTATGGTTCAGAAGGGCAGGACTGAAGACTGTATTTACAAGTACAAAGTATTAACAGAATTTCCGCAGAAATTTACACAGGGTTTATATTTGTAATCACGGCAGGTTACACAGACTTTGAATCTAGACTTTCAGTGAGATAAGTATCAGGTAAAAGATGTGTTTTCATTAGACTTTCTGGTGGGCAACCATCCATTCATCACAAAATCTTTCTTCCAGACTCCCTAGAAAAGGGGATGGTGCTGGACTAAGAAGCAGGGAAGGGAATGAGGATATGCTGGAATAACAAGATAAAGGTAAATAGGAATGCAGATCAATCAGTACTGATACTGAAGTAATAATTAGAACACATCAGGGTAGGACTGGTCAGTTAGCATAACAAACAGGGACTGTTTTTCTCAGTAGCTCTACCGCTCACCCCACTCAAGTTATATTGTTTGTTTGACAATTTAACTTGAGAAGTCAGAGGCACAGACCATTTTAACTGCATGAGCTCTAATAGCTAGTATCCAGCCTTCATCCTGACCATTGTAATGCAAACAAAGTAAGTCACAGTATAACAATATAGCTATTTCCCATCATTACTAACAAATTTAACCTTTTCTTCAAGGAGGCCACATCAGAGGAGAAAATGTCCTTAAGGATTTCTCTGTGACAGAAGCTGGTCACTCTTCACCCTAGCTATCATTCAGCAGTTAGTGTATCCAGAGAAACTCAGTGTTTTGATGGAAAGAACAGGCCCCTCTGGGGTCTATGCAGTCCTTACCCATATTTATGTCTGCGCTGTTCCTTCCCTGCCTTGCTTGCTGTGTATAGGGAGAGGGAGCAGAGGGAGGAAAAAAAAAATATATCAGATGTACGATGGTAACACCTGTTACCATGGAGATTATGGTACACTCTGAGATGGGAAGACTGGCTTTTTTGAGGAGGAGTAAAGAGGGGAAAGGGAGGGGTCCACCAGAGCTGGGAGCATAAATTCATAACATAAGTATCCCAAAGCTCTCGAGAACTGCATTTTCCATAATATCTTTCTATGGCAAGTCAAAAACAAATTGATTCCATTCTCGTGAGAATGGTTTTGTCCCACAGGCTCCACCATTTCCTATACCAAGGAGGGAAACTTGCTAACTACAGCTCAGCATCCACGTCCTTTTCAGTAAATAGGATCCCACAAACAGTGCTGCCAAGGACATGGGTCTGGTTCTGACAACCTGCAAAAATGTTGGCTGAGGGCATAATCTCAAAGACAAAATGGCTTAAAAATTCCATGTATGAGTAGCTGCTTCTCCATTCACTTCTAAACAGCTAGTCACACCGAAGAGCTCCCCTCCCCTGCTGCTTCCCACTCCCACGCTAATGGGACAACTCCATGTAGTGTTAAGGGTGATGACATCCGTGCGTGTGGTAATTAGTACATAAAAAGAGAAAGCAGCTGTACTGGCATAATCACTACTCACAGCAGTAACCAGGACTCAGCTAATCAGTCTGAGGCAGTCCTACAGACTGGCTGTTGCAATTGCATCCATTAGCAAGACCCCCTACTCTAAACAGAGTGGAAAAAAAAAAAAAAAGTTCCCTCAACACCAGCAGCTCTCTCTCTTCAAAGAAGGTCAGAAGCCTGCCAAGAAGCAATATTCTTTGTAAATCACAGCTAATTAATTTAAAATTTTATTTTTTGTCTTTTTGTTTCCATTGCTAAATGCTATAAAAAGTAATTGAGATATTGCAACCAAAGTAGCCAGTCTGAAAACATACCAGAGTGACCACACCTCTTTCCCAGCGGGACTGTTCATGCTTTGTATTTCTGAACTTGTAGGAATAATATTCAAGTCATCACAGGAATTCTACACTAATACATTTATCCAGCTTCTAGGTCAAGAAATTGCTGCCAACCCTCACTCTTAAAACCAGTGATACAAATGCATGAAGTTCATAATTCAGCAATTTCCTTTCATGAGATCCTGAGCACAGACTACTCACAAGTCATGTGTAATAGCCATGTTGGTGGCCAAGGGTTCAATTTAGAACCACCACTGTAAGTTATTATTGTAAGCTTGATGTTGCAAAAGTCTACTGATCTTTGAGTTGCCCACCACACTCTACTACAGCTTCCAGAAACTTTATTTTTAATAGTGTCATTTCAGTTTAGGAGGGTTATTGCATTACATCACACTATCAGACCATAATTGCTGCCCAAAGTCACACCAGGCTTCCAGGCTTTTCCAAGCTTCTTTTGACAACATGACCAGCGTCAAACGTGCTCTTGGCATAACAACACTACTAATTCAGTCACCACACCATTAGATATGGTGATTCAGCATTTTATTAAATTGGCAGTTGCATCTGTTTCCATATGTCGTTCTGAAACAGAGTTTTGAATTGTATGTTTCTCTAACTGTGAAGTCTGCAGAGTAGGAGCTTTGGAGTATTAAGCCCAAACAGGCAATGTAAGTATAGCAAGCTGTACTCTCCTTGGTGACAACAAACATCTAAATGTTATTTCAGTAGACAAGAAAGGTCCTACCACTTCCTTTTAGGGGATGCTACACAGCCCAGCCTGGATTAAATGGAATGGTTGTGTGATCTGTCCTTATCTTGCCTCCAGTGGTCTCCCCATGCTTTATGAGAGATTCCAAGAATCTTGAGTTATTTCACGGACTCCATCTCTCCACTGAATTCAGGGGATCTCAGCAAGATAAAAAGGTCTTTCTGTAGAAATATGAAAAATATCTTGGTAGCTAAGCTTCCACACAAATGCCATAGAATCATAGATTAGTTTGGGCTGGAAGGGACCTTAAAGATCATCGAGTTCCAACCCCCCTGCCATAGGCAGGGACACCTCCCACTAGACCAGGCTGCCCAGTGCCCTGTCCAGCCTAGTCTTGAACATCTCCAGAGAGGGGGCATCCACAACCTCCCTGGGCAACCTGTTCCAGTATTTCACCACCCTCACTGTAAAGAATTTCTTTCTTATACAAAAGGAAAACAACTCAGTAAAGATGCCGCTGGTTGTTTACATTCTATATCCCCTGTTAACCATAAGGTGTGGGGAAAGATTTGGTTGAGTAATTTATGCCTGCACTTTTCTATTTCCAAAGACTGCACTAGATTTGACTACTTAACTCTTTGGTGTGTCCTTTTCTTTCTCCCTGAACAGGAGTGGGGGGACACACATCATTTACTGAATTCCCTAAAGCTCATTTTATCAATTCATAGCCACTTCTTCAGTGATAAATTCAGCAGGGGAAAAGACCTCTCAGAGAAAGCAGAAGGGAAGACACAAGAAAAACAACAGGCCCTCAAAGTGCTCAGCAAACAAGCTGCAAGGGGAGTGCAAAGGCCACCTCAAGTCCACTGTTGCTACTCCCCTTGCCACATCAGTACTGCAGCACCTGTCACAGTCACTGCTTAGGTATTAAAATAAATATTTACTCATGGCAGAGAGCCAGGAGAGGCTGCATGACAATCAGCAGCCTAGAGGAATCTTTCCCAATGATCTCTTCTTCTCTGTCAACCTGCTGTATTTATGTGGGAAGAAGGGGGCCCAGGGCACAACACATAAGCACGGAGCTAGACAGTTAATTTGTACCTGCCCTGGAGGGATAACAAAACTTTTTGCTAAAAGCCTCTGCTCTGCAAAATCCTAGCTATGGACCTAATGTTCCCTCTTCCCCCACATTCTGTCCCAGGGAAGCTGCTGGTATTTAATAATGCTCTTCAAATTCCACCTTTCCTCTCTATTTCTGGCCTGTGCCAAAATTAAAGAGCTAGACAGGACAATTGCCAGGATCCTGCCAGTCATCAGAGCAGCAGGAGGCTGCCCCAAGCCTGTGCTACCTTTGCCAGTTGGTGAAGCTGCTGCACTGCTTGCCTGGTCTGAGTAGTACCATGCCTGGCCAAAACAGAGGCACCACAGCATCTGCACAGCTGTCTCTTTGCTCAAGGCCTCACTCTAAGGAGAGCAATGGAAGGTGAAGGAGTGATGGACACTCTTTGTTTGGCAGGGTGGGACTTTTCTTCTCCTCTCTAGCACTCCAAAAGGGAAAAAACACATTTTGAAGAGGAGAAAGTTGGCACAATCGGGTAGAGAAGCTCAGCAGGAAATCTATTTTTTTAAATTCAATACATTCCTGCTCTCAACTAGATGCACTGCCTTTCAAGAAGCCAATAAATTTCAAGCTATTACCTTTGCTTTCCCAAGCAGTACACTGGGCTTCACACCAGCCTTGGTAAACGCTGCGTGGGGAGGGGTGCAGCTGTTCTCTCCTTTACATGGGGAAATTTGTCATCTGTGAAGCTCCATCCCGACAGGTAAGGGGAGTGGAAAGCCTGGAGCAGACTAGGTGGGTTCATCATGCACCAACATAAACTTTAATTATTAATTTTCAGCTGAATCAGTGCTGTCACCAGAGGCTGAGTGATGAGCTCTTACTGGCCACTCATCCCAATAGAATGTTGCCACTGAAAGACCTCACTTTGTTGATTTTTTGTTAATGTCAATGTGTTAACTAGTTTACCTCTGACATAACAATATAAATTGCTATGAAGCATCTACCACTCTACCAAAACTGACTTCCATAATGCTGTCAAGTAGTTTAAACAAGCCTGTGACATTTTAAGGTCCAGAAGCATAATACGCCCTAATCTGATCTCCTTAATAACACTATTCCTTTTTTGTTTCAATTACATATTTTACTCTGCCTTCTATTTAAAAGCTGCTGAAATTCAAGCTCATGCCTTGCACTCACACAAACCTCAGAGCCCTCTGCAGCAGAATTCAGGTCTAGCTAGTTTAAAGCAGAGAGGCTTAAATGCAAAGCAAAACAAACGCTCCTTGGGGTAACTGACAGTTGTCTCGATGTATTACTTCATAAAACAACGTACATCAGTATTTTAATACAAGGTTAAGTCTCTCATTTGTTTGAAAGGAGTCTCCTTTCTGCACCTATACACAACATGAAGAAGGGGAAAAACGGCTTTTTTGGTATCAGTCTTTTCTTACCAGCCAGGTTGATCTATGCTGCTCTGAACCCCACCCCCCACAGCTGATTCCAGCCAACAACACACACTTTTTTCCATTAGATCTCTATTAAAACGGAAGAAGAAAAAATAATGCACTTATCTTTTTGAATTTGTCAGTCTTATCCTCAAATGGATCTTAAAATCTCATGCTCTGCACAAACAAAGTTTCTTTTGACTCCATTTATCTTCCCCAAATGCAATACAATCATGTATGAAATTCTTCTGCAGTCTTTACCATTACAGCAGTTGCCTTTTTCTGCACCTGTTGGCAGTTCAGAAAATCCTAGCTTTGCTTTCTGAACCACACTGAAATAAATGAGAAGTAACTATTCATATTCGGCAACAAATGAAATCTTAACTGAGGGTACTTTATTTAATTCCTAAATCAGGACAGCATCAGAAGTTTCTGTTGGATGGACTGAGAAACTTTACGCAAAGGTAAAACACAGCTGGTTCCTCTTGATCATACTCAACCATGTAATTTATGGCTGATCTTTCAAATCAGGAGTTTCTTTATAGTACATATAATCCTTTCTTTCTTTGGGCTAGCTCTTGGCATCATCAGATAGTACTTTATCTCACAAGCTTGCCATCAAACCACTACATGAGAAAAAGTTTTAAAATAACTCGTACGAAACTTCAAAACATTAACATGAACTAGATCTTATGATGATCATTTCAGGTAATAAAGCTCTCACTCAGGAAAATAACACAGTAGCTCATTAATTTGTTACTTGTCTCCCAAAGGCTGCAAAACCAGGGTAATACCTCTTAAAAGCCCTTCAAGGGACTAGTTCAAACCCAGAGCTGAAATCTAGGACTGAGTAAGCAAGAAACTTCTAAACAAAACTATCGTCCATTCCATTGTGTGTGGTTGGGACAGATGAAAGAATAGAAAGAGGAATGCCAAAGGGGGTGTTAGTGTGACAGGAGATAGATACATATATATTCATTGCAGATGCATGTGTGAACTGGACTATGCAAACAGGACTGTGCCCCAGCTATCGCTAGCTTTTGCAAAAATCACTGACAGCTTTCAATGTTGGAATAATCTAATAGAAATATGGTTACTTCTATAGCAGAATGAATTGACATTAACTCAGACTGCAAGCTAAAAGCAGTACCTGTGAATTCTCCACTAAATGTCATGCTGAGACTGTAACAACAGAATCTACAATACGTTAAGCATCTAATGACAAGAGCAAAGGATTCATGCACAGCTGCCATTCCACCCTGCTCCCTGTCTGCTGAGCCTCAGTAGAATGGCATGCAAGATCAAGTGTCAACAATATGTTGATGACAGAGCTACATGCACCCTCAGCTAGGTGAAAAGAAGCTGTCATCCAGCTGCCTACACGTCTGGAAGGAGTAAATATCAGAGAGAAGAGCTGTCTTAAGTTTATTTCAAGAAAGATGGTAGGAAGAAGCACCAAAAGAAACCTTCTGTGTAATTCCAAACTTCTTCTCAGCCCCTGGCAACTTCAGTACAAATCTATTAATAATTAACCATGACTCCTTTACCCCTATTTAACTTAGGCAAGATGACTGCACATAAATAAACTCAGACATAGAAATATTTTTGACATAACTTTCTTTTACCTAGTTAAAACTACACACTCAACTCCACTGAAGGTAACAGTGGATACTGTGGGGCAAATGGGCTCAAGGCCTTACTTAACTGTAAGTACTCAGCACTCCTAATATTGGACCCCATATTAAACAAAAAACCTTGTCTCTCAGCTTCACATCCCAAGAAGTAAAAACATCCCAAGTAGATGTCCTTTTATTTTTCTCCACACCATTTGGCTATAATTGAAACTGCTCCCATTAACTATTGCATGAGAGATAAATAAAGGAATCCTAATGAATTTTTAAATTTTACAGTCTCTTGTAATTTCTGTCTCAGTGGCCTGCATGCAGACATGGGCAAATCAGTCAAGATAGCAATTTAACTATCTCTTACTGCATACCATCCTGTATCAACACCCAAACATGTACTTCCATGGTATCCTTCATGCCATCTGCAACACCAAGCTGGCGGTGCATTTTCTAATGACATTCAGCACAGCTCTATCTTACAACATCCTACGTAAGCACTGCATCCCAACATGGGATTTGGATATACTCTGTTATCTTAAAGATATCTGCCAGGACCTCTTGATACTCAAAGCATGTAAAACTATTTAGTTCCATTTCATATTAAAAGGAAGGATATGCAGTATCGCTCTTGCTCTCTTCCTAGCAGCAAAATGTATGTGCAGCCTGTGACTCTGATAGTCTAAGAAACATCCACCTGGTACAGCTTCTGCAGGAGTGAAAATTTCTTTGGGTAGTAACTGAATGCATTATTTGCAGTTCTACTCAGAGTTGTCAGAAGCTTTCTCTGTCCATCTGAAGATGCCAGTATCTCTCTCAAAATGAGACACAAGGGACCACACCAATAACAGTGTGGTAACAACTTCCAGCAATACAGCCAGAGTTTGCTACTCTCTTCCTTGCAAACTCTTTTCGTTTTCAGAAGGACTTTAGTTCATACAAAATTCTGCACTGGAGATAATGTCTTTCAGTAAGCTATCTCCATGTATTCTCCTAATGAATTTTCTTTTATGAAGAGTTCTGACAAAAGCTTAAGTTGACACCCAGTGAAGCAAACATGCACGGTCATTTACTTTTAGGCTTAAAGACACTTTTCTCATGGCTGCAAGAGCAGCCACAGTTAATCCAGTGACTCAATGAGGTCTGGCAGTAACTTCTGTAGACCACGCTGGATACATACTCCTGACACTTGTATGAACCTCTGTAGACAACAGCACTCAGTACAATCCTGCATCTTCTCTCATATTCGGTGTATTGTCCTTGTTAACACTTAACTTGGTCTTTGTGCTAAAACTCTGTGTGCTTTTCCAGGCTCCTTTCCTGCAGTATTTGTAACTCTCCATCTATTTAGAATGGAAGTATACACATATTCTGTTCCATTGAGGCTACTGACTGATCTCTTCATGGGGATGTCTTCTCAAGAGTCAATCCCAGATCTCCACAGCCTGAATTTCCTTCTAGATCAAAGCACAATGCAGAATCTGAGAGCAGCTTAGTTAAGTGATCTCATCTGCACAAAGTGCATTATTTGCTTCTCAGCTTCATGTGAATAGAGTTTCACCTATTCCACTATTTGTATCCTCAGCTTAAAGGTCTCTTTCCAAAGTTTGATATAAATTTGAATTACAGTAATCTTGACTTGCTGATGTTTCAGAGTTAGCTTCCTCTGGGTGAAATGAAAAACACTAAATATTAGAAGGGCAGAGTTTGTGAATACCAGAAATAAAACTATGTTCTGGCCTTCTTTTTCACCAGTATCTTTTACTAACAGATCCAAGGCAACATGATTCTTACTCTTCTACATTTCTAAGGAACTTCTGTTCCAATAATCAAATTCCTATTTTCATGTTCTTCTAAGTTCTTAACTTACACATACTCTTGGAATCATAGAGAATTCAGAAATCACCTTAGAATCAAGCAGCTTGAAAGTAGATCCTATGATTTCAAAAACAGGCTGCAAAATCTATTCTTTCTCCATATTTCTTCAAAATTTCCGTGTCTGAAACTCAAATATTTCCAGACAATTCCCCACTATCACTGCTACCTATATCATCCCAAGGTTGAGATCTGCTAAAAGGAATTCCTTCCCCGCACTTTTCAGCTTTAGATAAATTTCAGAGATGTGACCTAGTTTTGTGGAAAAAACAAAACAAACCCCCCAAAACACCAAAATACAACAAATCACAACCACAAGCAACAAAAATTGAAGCTTATCCACGCCACTCTTATTAAAGTCAACATCACTAGACAACATCTTAAACCCCAGTCAGAAAAACAAACTTATTGTTAGCAAAGCTAGGTTTCCATCTGAAATGTGAAGCAGACCAGTCTTAAGGGTATGAATAGGATAAGCACAAACCTCTAGCCTGTGACTCCACTATATCTGACAATTTACTACTTTTACATAATTTCTGACCATAGTTCGTAATTGTCAAATCATATCAGCCCTGACCAGTATAACTCTACCCAATCTCTGAAATATTAGGCACAAGATGTATACAGGCAATGGAAACCTGCATTCCACTGACTGCTTCTCAAGATGTGGAGGAGGAGTTAATTTGAAACAGAAATAATCACTACATTTCACTCCTCAACAGGTTGCCATGTTTTTGCAGTGACTTAAGAGGTCATACTGACAAAACCTACTTTCCCAGTTCATTTGCAAATCAAAAGGCATCAGGGAAGGAAGGAACAATTGTGAGACAACTTACAAGAATTTTCATAGAATCTTATGTAGCACTTCTCTTGAATTTCTCTCTTGGGAATTTTATGAGTAATGTAAAATTAAAATATCCACAAAGCGTTGCTTCAGAAGATGGCTGTGACTTATTTTTAATTATGAAGTTGAGTAACAATTGCTTTGTATTACAAGTTGTTGGCACAGAGGCAAGAGATGCTTTCTGATTCTCTAATGTTCACATTAGAAATTGAAGAGTATAGTTTCACTGAATTTCCTGAAACTTTTTCTACTGCAAGCTGGCCAACCTGCAAAAAAGATTTTTACTCAACTGAATATGAATACATCAGCCACTGCAGACAGTGTGCCAAGATTATTATAAAGTTTCCTGCTCAAAGCTTTATTTCCATTTTGCATGTCACTAAAAGTATTCCAACTTTAAGGAGCAGACTCGTTGCAAAACTCAAGGCAGAAGAAATACCTGTTGTTGATCTAATAACTTTTACAAATAAATGAAGGAGTAATATAAGAATGACAGCTTTATTTTTCCAAGCTTAGTCCTACAAGCTACACAAAGATGATAAACAGCACTCTACAATGTTCAAATAATACTCAACACCATCCCACAGGAAGGATCTTTAATCAAATTAATTCTGACTGGTCTAATTGTGACGCTGTCACATATGCAGAAGCTGAAGGTCCAAAGCAGCCATAAATGAGACATTTTAAACATCTTTAAATACGATGTGGGGAAAGGGAAAACAGCAAATTAGTTAGCAAATCCTGCTAGACTGGATAGATTCGAAAATGTGGGGGAAAGGTTTATGTATGCTAAAAATATATGTGCAAGAAAGATGAAAAAAGCAACCTTTAGAATACAAGCAATTTCTCCATATGGAGAAAAATAATCCAGAACTACAGCAGATGAGAATGACAGGAGTGCAGTGATGTGGAGCAAGTCTGAAAAGCAAGAGTGGGAAAAAAAATGTACAAAATTTTCAATGCTTCCTAACAGCAAAAAAAGAACAAAAATGTCAGGTTTTGACTGCATAAGTAAAGTCAGAAAAAGCAGGAAAAAAAGCCCAAAACACTCTGTGGGCTTCTGGTAAGACTATGCTTATGACATTACATACACTTAAACACGTCCCAGAAAGAGGAAAAAAAAAAACCCAAAGTATTTTGGAGAGAATTCAGAAGAGGAAAAACTGAAAGCTGGAGATTAAATTACAAGAGAAGATTAAGGTAATACAAAGCATTACTTCACTAAATGGTGACTAAGAGCAAGGGTACAAGCATTTGAAGAGTCTAACACACCATAGGGAAAGAAGATATGTTTGAAATGGAGATGAAGAAATATAAATGGAAGATTTAGACAGAAGCTTTACTGATTTAGCTGGCTCCAAAAATTGCCTCCAAAAGAAAGGGCTAGAAGCCATAGCAACTGCAGTTGAGAGCAAATGTAAAGGACAGATGAGAGGGAGAGACATGATTTTAGCTAATAGGGCTTCTCTATCTTAAGATATTATGATATGGTAAAAAGACTGTGGGAGGGGATAGTCCTGTATCTGGCAGTAAAAGCCATGTATTTCACTAGGATCCTAAAATAACTGAAAAAAAAGAAATCATATGAGGGCAAACTAACCTTTTAAAAGAATCTTAACAGGATACTGAATCTATGTAATTATTGATCTTACATCAACACAGCTGTCACCAACCATACCTGCTAACCAAATTGTGATTTTTTAATAAATAGTTTTTAATTTCTTTCTTACCTCAAGAGCCTTGTACCAGAATGGTACCTCAGAACCAGGGCTGAAAAAGTGGTGACTGGTGCACCAAAGAATACCCTCATCATTGATCTTCCCTTGCCTTATAACATGGAACAGATGATGATAATGAACCAGAATTCTGTATCAGCTGATAGAGCTGCTCATATAGTGACGCAGCTGAGATTATCCTCTCTGAATCATGAACAGTCTGGAGAGCAACTACAGAGTCTGAAGGTGAATCAAGAAATTTCTCCCACAGGCAAGTCTCTCCTCAGTCACAGGCCACTACATAAATAGCCCTGCAACCCCTGTACACTGGGAAAGCTCTGCCAAAAATAGTAATAATCAGAGGGGCCTTTTAAAAAATTACTTTTTTTAAAAAGGGAAAAAAATCAAAGGAAAAAGAGACACAGGCAGGGTAAAAAAGGCTGTGCATGAAATTAATTTCACTGATCAATTTATCCCTCAAAGTTTTTAATAGTTATTTCTCATTTCCTGTAACAAGTCAGTGGATTATATGGACTAAAACTTAAACCAGCCCAAATTGTTTTTAGAGATTATGCGGATCTGCATCCTTTGCTCATTTTATGCATTACCAACTGGACATAGTTGTTTCCATCCTAAACTATTACTGAACAGCTGTTGTGCTCAGCTGATGAACAAAGCAAGATACATGTTTTAACTCTATTAACCAATTTCCAAAGGGAAGTAAGTTTTCCCCTGGGTACTAAATGAGTCGGAGTGGGTTCAGCTCTTCCACAAAGCAGAAGCATGGAAAGTTAATTCTATTGCCAAAATATGTCTACATATACATAGAAAGCTCATGAATAGTCAATCGAAGTTTGTTTGGCAGAAGTATGGTAAGCCAAACTTTCAGTTCAAAAGTATGACAAGAAGCTTGGATCCTGCCCTTCATGAAACTGCTGGTGGCTATTCTCATTGAGGTTAGTCACTTTTCGGAAATAATCCTGAAGCCTCAGCTAAGAAACACTCTCATGAAAGCCAAGTGCATTACCAAAAGCAAGATGCTTATTATCCAAAGTAGTATGAGACACCTCTTAAGCATTCTGAATAACATCTAGATTTAGGAATGTATTCCACAACATGGAATGTATTTGTTCATCATTGTATTTGAAATCAGAGTAAAGTTCCACAATTCTGTTATATTTATACTTCTGTGTCATGTTTACATACCTCTTTGATAAATCACTTTGATGTTTATTATTCAGTGGGCCTGCAGCATACTTCCTCTTTGCTATTGTGACCTAGCAACTAACTAGAGCCAAGCCAAAACAAAATCACCAACGAACATACAAAGAAGCAGAATACACTCACCCTCATAGAGGTTTCTCCACCGTGGGGCTGTTGCAGCCTGAAAACTTGAGCAACCATGTGTTCTGTGGAGGGGTGCAACAGGATACGTCGGGAAGCCAGTCCCACCATTACGTATCTGCCCATTGGAGACAGGCTCACAGAAATGGCATTAGGTCCTGTGAAGAGAAGAGGGGTTACTCCTCTCACAGGTCGATGTCCCCCTCCATGCTTCATCCTCACAGCTTCTTCATTCCCTTTCAGTATTCCCAAAGTGCATAGTGTACTAAATTCACTCTTAGAAGGGATAGAGGAGAATAAGGAGAACTGCACAAGTATAAATTTCGTGAGGCAATTAATTCCTTGCTGCGAGCATCCTTCCATTACAGAAATTAAGATATTTAAGGAATAAAAACCTGTATCTTAGCTTCCCCATAGCAGCAACTTACATGTCCAGCCCCTATCACAAGCTTCTCCCAGTGATAATGTAATTGTGGCTGGTTGGAAGGTCAGTAAAATATTTCCTTTCACTATAACCCCTAATATTCAGACTCCTGCATTTCTCACCAAAGGCTAAGTTTTGAAGTAACTTGTCACCACTCACTCTGACATCTTCATGCATGCTTACCAAAACGCTTTGTGTAAAGCATCTCGCCCAAGTTGTGGGGAGCCAGAGAATATACAGCCAGTATTCCTTCATCAGGGAAGCCTCTTTGACTGCTGGGGATGAAGGCTGCCAGCAGCTGTCCATCAGCAGAGATATCACAGCTAGCGTCATTGTAAATCTTGCAGTTTTGAACTAGTACGTTCACAGAGGCTGCACAGAAAAAAAAAGAACAGTGATTAATGTATTCAGGTTCAAGAGAGAATAAAGATTTAAACCTAATGGAGTTCGGACAGCACATGCAAAACCACTCAAGAAATTTAGCTTCCTCCAGATGTTTATGAAAAATTAATGCCAGATTAACATAAAACTTGCTCCAAAATGGAGATAAGACACTGCAGTAAGCCCAGGAAGTGAAATCTACTCAACTGAAGCATTCAGCCACTTTATCAAACCACTTCTTTGTTGAGTACAACACCATTCTTTGTAAAGGACAGCACAATTTCAACAGGTCTTAAATTGTGACTCCAACGAAATCCAGTAGTAGTATCATTGCTACGCCTTAATTCATATCCCCTCCCCTTGTGGAAACCCTAGGTCCAGCTCCTCTTATTTCCAATAAACAGTAAACAAGAGAAAAACTCCATCCTGAAGATACAGATTTCTGAAGCTGATTTTGACACCAATCTTAGAGAAAGCAAGTGGGAAAAGGCAGCAACTTTTCCAGCCAGTCCTCCGTTTAATTACTTCAGGATTTGAGACACCCATGCAATCAATGAAGCAACTGTCCATCAGACTGGACAGGGAGCAACAATTCAGTTGTTCATAAACCTCTGCTGGCAAGTTGTGCAAGTGACCTTGTACAAATCCCTTCACCTCTGTGCCTCACATATGCAAACTACAAGCTCTTTAGACTACTGAATCTTACTGTGCACTTGCGTCATTCCTAGTACAATGAGGTTCCAATGTTTTTTAGCACTGTCAACAGTTCAATGGTTGCTTGATAAAACAAAGCTGGAATTACGTTTACTCCCTAAGTTAAATTCCCATTTTTCATTATAACTGCTGCAATTATTCCAGGAGGCCTGAAGCTGAAAGTGCATACGCTACTTTGAGGATGGAGAAATTTCAAATTCTAGTATTTTCAAACTCAAAGGGATAGAAAATGTCAAAAAAATATTAATAAAACCCATCCATGCAATATAGAAACTTTGCATGTGAGAAGACTGAACACCCTCTCTGACATGCTTGAAACTACAGATTCAAGTGTAGCACTCTACAGTCCACAAACTCTCTGAAAGAACCATTAGACTACATCCAGCCCAGAAGTGGTTTTGATTTTGTTCAGCTAAAACTGCAGATAAGTTTGTGAAGCCCTTCTTGGGCTAGGTTCCTTACTTAGCTTAACAAAAAAAATAGTGCTAAGAACACTTTGTGCATACTTCCCAAATCTGAACTTCCAAACCAAATTAAGGCAGTAACTCAATACTTTAACAAACCAGTGCTGCTGCCAGAGGAAACAATGCCTGCCCATTCTTTTTAACACTTTTTAACACTTTTTAACACAAAGAAAGCTACATGAGGGAACTGATATGGTTGAGAAATTAATTGTCTAGGTCACATTTTAGCCATAAGAGTTTCTCAAGCTAGTATGCTACATATCCACATAGACACTTGCAGCAGAAGAAAAAAGGAGACACGGACAGGGCAGCAAGCAAGAGTGATTCTTCTTCCAGCATTACTGATTAAGGCACTTGCTGAATTTCATCTTTAGGTCTTCTGGTCTCAAAGAGACTTTTCCTTGGAACTGCTTTCCTACACAGAGTATCAACTTCTACCGTTTCGTTTGAGAAAGACGACGAGGATAAGAAGTGAACTATGTAATTACATTCTGTACCAAACCACCTACACCTGCATTCTAAATTTATTCAACCATTTTTTCCATTCTCAAATCTAGTAAAAAACAGTAATTTTCAGCCTCGTATAAACAGAAAAGTGGTGAACATAAAAAGGTAAATAATGGTAGTCGTTGTCAGTGCTGTAATAACAATTTAAAATACACACAGCCCTTCAAAGAACAGACTGTACTAAAGATGTCAAAATTCCCATGAGCTCAGTCTGAAGCTAGTTGAATGGAAAGGCAACAGAAGAATGATTAAAGACTATATGACATAATTCTTGAAAAGGTAGAACTAGAATATGCCCTTTTAAAGAAAGAAAACTAGGGTTCATGCAAAGTACTCATTATGTCATCACAAGAGAAGATGGGCTTCAACACAAGAACTGCAGTGAACTAGCTAAGGGATACACAACATGCTGGATGTAATTCATGTCAGACTGGGGAGGATCCTGCAAAGTTCTTCAGTCACTCATTTCAAAAACACTATTGCTTAGTAGCTTTATCAATGGTCTAAGGACAAAGTGGAGCTGGCTGATGAATTCTGTTGATAAACTGGATAATTTCATTACAAGAGCATGATCAAAATACATATTGAATTGATGCGTGCAGAGACACAAATAAAGTGAAATGAAAGAATTTCCTTTGATGATAGGAATTTACAATATGGTTTGGTCCCTTTCTTTGAGGTCTATGAACTGTGCTCTCTCATTCACATTCTGCTACATGTTTTTGTCCTGCACTTCCAGGCTCAAGATGCATTTTCGATGCAGAAGCCAGTTTCTCTACAATGTTACCTACTGTCATTTAGAATTCAATATTTGCAGTAGTGAGATTTTATAATAGTTTCATCAAATCAAAGGTATAAGTGTCATTTAACTCAGGGAACCTTCCGAACTGATGAACTCCTGGTGGTTTTCAATGAGGTGCAAAAAGTTTTAGTGTGGACAGTGGACAGATAACTGTTTTCTCTTGGCACAGGTGACGTTTCTTCCTTGTTCTATTGAAAATATGAGTCTACAAAATCATGCCTCTTCTCAGCTTCTTAAGTTTGGGTTTTTTTTAATATAAGGCAAACTTGGACATTCATAGGAATTTCTTACGCTTGCATTTCTTCTGTACCATTCAAAGTGCCACAGACAGCGTCAAGTCTTGTACCAGATACCCTGGCAATTCTGTTGCTATCTTTTTTCCTTTCCAGGTCCCCACTCCTCTTCCTTATCTGGCCTTTATGTCTTTTCAAAACCATATTGGCTTGGACCATTCAAGAGTCACCAAGAGTCTATTTATCCTATAGCTCCTATAGCACATATTGAACAGTTTGTGGGGTCTCTTTCTCTGGAGACATTGAAAACATGCCTGGGCACCTTCCTGTGTGACCTGATCTGGTTGTTGTTCCTCCTCTGGCAGGGGGATTGGACTACATGACCTTCTGAGGTCCCTTCCAGTCCCTGACATTTTGCTGTTCCATGATACTCTGTCTACAGTTTCTCTCATCCCCTTTTTCTGGTGATCAGTCCAGAGTGATGGGCAACATGACTGTGTGTCTTGTTCTTTTTAAACCTTGTTGCATATGGTGAATGTCTCTTAGCAAAACCAATTGCGAGTTCCACTGCCAGAAGTGAACTATCTTTCCCACTTGATTTGTGCCTAGAAACATCATGGATGCAAGTTGTGCCAAACAAGAAAAAACACTCTTTATTTAAGTCTTTCGATACCTGATTCATGCTGGTATTATGCTTCTTTGCTCTTCTCTCATTTGCAGAGGATGAGGGGTTCAAGTAACATTTACACCTAGAATCAAGGGAACCTACTGTGCCAGCAGAAAAAGTCTAAATGTGAGAGGTGGAGATTTCAGCAAGCTTTCATTTTAAGGAACATTCCCAAGACATGGGGAGGATGAAGATATCCGTGAACTTGACAAAGCCACAGGCTATTTGATTTCTTTGAGCCTGAGGCCTGAACTATGCAAACTAAAGCAATACAGAAGATGTTTGGGGAAAAAAACCTGCTATTTTAGGAAAATAATTTACGACAGGGCTGCCCTTTCATCTGATTTTGTTTTGTTGTTAATGCAGCCACTGAGCTGACAGAACAAATCAAAAGAAACACCAGAGAACAAATTAATCAAGCTGTTATGCCAACTTGGAGTGCTTACACCTACAGCGTAATTGGGCTCGAAGCTGGGGAAAGCCTGGAATGCTGGCAGCAACAGCACTGTTTGCCAAAGGAAAATAGGGCTGGCACACCATCCATTCCCAGCCACTCTTAAGGGTGACACTTTCTTAACAGCTGCTCCTACTTATACCTTGTGTAGCATGTTTTCACTCCCACCGCTCTTCTCTTCTTTTAATTGTTCCTGCATCCCACTGTGGGTCAGTAACTATTGATAAGACCACCTTCCTCAAGTCCCAGCCAATATTAGGACAAGACAAATTCCTGACACTGGAGTAAATGCAGAAGAAATAGACCAGTTCAGACACTAATACAAGAAATTAATTAATGAAAAGCGAGAAACTATATTCAAACATAAATGAGATAAAAAACTGTCAAATATGTTACTTATGGAAAGGTTTTATTCTACACCAACTCGACACTTCCTTGTTAGCTGCAGGAAAGTTTCAAAACACTCAGCAGAAGAATATTAAAAAAATGCTAGAGGTAGCATTATCTCTGTTGCCAAATAAAATCCCCAGCCCAAGGGTGATACAACTGACAAGTAAAGCTTAAGACCAGGTCATGTTCATTTCAGAGTTATTTAAAGCCAAACTGGCAAAAGGAAAGAAGAAATCTAAAGTAATCTTTTTCCATTTTTCAATTAATAGAGAAAAAGGACAAGGACAGGAACCACAATCCTAAAGGTTCCCACAAAGCCATTTCAGACTTCTTCTGTGCACTTGCTGGATTGAGCATTAGTGAGGTTGCCACCATGGACCAGAGTCCTGAGCCCAGGGCTCTGAAGGGTGCTGGAATGCAACCACTGAGACCACAGGACTGTATAAATCACAGCCCTTTCACTGAATTAGACATGTCTGTTTCAGTGGAAAACATCCTGCTTCCAAACTATCTTTTCCTTGTTTAATTGCAACAGGAAGAAGAGATGCTCAGAGATGGAGGCTGGCCATAGAGTCATTTCTTCAATAGAGAATGGAGCTGGCAGGCAGACCTCAACTTCAGCTGCATCATCTCATCTTCCTCAACCACTTGTAGCACAAGTCAGACCCAGGAAGTGCAATAGCCCTCTCTGTGTAAGCAATTTCTCACATGACCACCTCTGATTTATGGGAAATTACGAGGGTTAAAAAAGGAGCTATTGAGGTCATGTGTTTTACTGTGAAAATAGTTTATTTCCAAGGTCATGGAGGGTCAGGAAAAAAACCCTCCAATCCACTGCTCCACTGTTTCATGTTTAGCTTCACAGTATATCTACAAAATCGTGCACCTTCACAAACTTGCAGCTTACTTTTACTCTGTGCCTAGACAAGCTCAGCAAATATCTGTTTTAGAATGTGTGCAGCTGTGACGTCTTCATAAATCCTTACTAGACCTTGGCAGAGGGTGATACTACTAATAATCTAGCAAAATCAGAGCTGTGCTCGACACATAAAAAGGAAAAAGCAAAGACAAATTAAATATTTCCCTATGGTAACAATTAAAGATGGACGAGCTGAACACTATGAAGCACAAAGTGGAGAATGGTCAGAAGGGCTGGGGATGGGCTTGTAGTAGGAATCCTGCCTGCAAGATGGGTGCAAAGACAACAGAAAACATATCAAATTAGTTTCCAAATAACTGGAAGCTATTTCAGAATTCAAGTGTTCTGGTAGGAAAGAGGGAGAAGACTGAAATATTGAATTCTTGAGGAGCAGATGGTTCTTATTTTCTATGGAATTCCATAAATTGTAAATAAACATCTTGAAAAAAAAACCAAAACAAAATCAAAAACCAAACAACCCAAAACCCAGACTTCACCAGCCAGATGAGGAGAAAAAAAAAAATATTAGCAGCTGTAACACTCTTCAAATACTTTACAAGCTTGCAGATAAGTTAGTAGCAATATGCTTATTCCTCTGAATATATCTTTACTTCATTCCAGAGTCTGGCTGGACTATGGAAAGTATTGCTACAGCATGGCAAAACTTTGCCTTGAGCACTGATCCTCAGCCTGTACAACTTTACACTAGTACTTCAAAGTTTGGCACTTAAGAAAACGCATCAAAACCCTGGCACACAAGTTCGCCACAGCATCCTACTTTCAGGATGACCCTGTATGCTCCTTCTCAAGAGACAAAACAGTTCTGAAGGAAAAAAAATAAAGCCTCTTCCCCATTTACTATGTCATGGGTAACTATCTAGATAGAAGCAGGGCTTTTATTTTCCACTAGGCTTTAAGCATCACACCTCAATATTCTATACAACAGGAAGGAAGTAAATGAGGCAGAAACACCAGATACTGTGCATTCCTACAGATAAAATTAAAATATATATTTATAATGGGATGGGCTATTGGTGGCATTCCCCTAGCTCCTCCACTTTTCAGGGCACTGGGAGAGAAATGCCCCACTCAAGATGGGAGAAGCTGCGAATGCCCCATGATCAGAAGTGTTCAGGACCAGAATGGGTAGAGCTCTGAGTAATCTGATCTATTGAAAGACATCCCTGTCTGCAGCAGGAGAGCCTTGACTAGATGATATTTAAAATTCCCTTCCAAACTAAGTAATTTTGTGATTCTATGGTTTTCAATTTGCTACATCTCAGTTGCTATGATTTCACTACATGTGCTTCTTTGGTGCATTCTTAAACAGGACAGTACCCTACACAGACCTGTATTATTAGATATGAAATTTCTAGAACTGCAGAACAGATGGGGCTGGCAACTGGGAGATACACTTTCTTAACTAATTTCATTGGCTACTTGTGAAAGCAGAAGTCCTACTGAAAACAGAAACCTCATTCTCCCTAAAAAAAGTCAGTCCCTGAAAGCAGAACCCAATCTGTTTTTACTGAAGAGTCAAGCAATGAAATTAATAGAGATACACAAAGAAGGTCTAAACTAAAAAGTCAATGTACAAAAAACCATTTATGAATATCTCCCTCCTATCTTCATCTCAGGCTGCCATAAACATTTCTGCAGCTGTGCCACAAGCTATATAAGGATAATATTCTGGGTTAAAAATAGCCTTTCTTGACGAGTTAGTTTTATCCCTGAAAAAGTCATTCCCTGATCAGCTGACCACAAGTATCAAATATGCTTGTGTCTGCATAAGGAAGTCTCTTCTGGTTTGAGAGCTAGTTTATGCCACAGAACATATGTAAAACCATGCTTAAACTTCCAATAAGAGAATAAGAAAATAAGAACATAAATATAATCAACAATATTGCTCATATTCTTGACTCTTTCACCCGAGATATAGGACAAATTACTGCTTTTGCTATTGGCTAAAAGCTACCTCACATGGCTTGCAACACTGTCGTGAGCAGCAGACTAGGGCCCGGATTCCCAAAATTATCAGATTAGATTAACATCGAGAGCTTGAAGAATTCAGACTCAATTCATTAGCAAGTTCTAATGTAAAGGTATAAAGACAACACCTAGAAATCTGTGGTTAAATAATTGGGAGAGTGGATACAGAATTCTTCTATGAGGATTGTATATTCCTGTGAGATTCCTAGGTCGCAGAAATGCTCCTATTTATGCATGAATTTGCTGATAGCAAGAATACACAAGCTACACAGAACAGAAACAACTCTGCTTTCACAAGACTACACATTTTACAGCTCCCAATACAACACAGTAAGTAATCAAAGGCCTGCAATAAACAGCTACCTTTGGAAGTTCTTCAGGTTTATGGTAGCTCTAGTTGGTATAGGCTTAAAAGAAAGTACCGGTGTCCTTTCCAGCTTACCATTGCTGATTTCAGGCAGATCAAATTTAGTGAAGTCCCACCACTGGAGCCGATAGGTGGTGTTGGCAATATTGCTCGCCACAGCTGACTGTCCATCTCCAATCACAGCACCTGCAAGGAGGCAAAAATTAGCAATTCAGCTTCCAGAAGATTTTCCAGTAAATAGCAGGGGAGACAAAGCCATAGAAAATCTTTCAGCATCCAATACAGAGAAATCTAGATTCTTAAAGAAACCTTATTTACACAAATGTCAACACCTTGTACATAAGCCACAGAGCACAGGAAATTAATAGGAAATCGCTTCCCTGCAACACATTTCTGAAAGAAAAGAATGTCGCTGAGTGATAAGACCTGATTGGACTCACAAGGCAAAAACACTAATGAATTCATTTTATGCAAACACATTCTACTTAATGGTACTAGTGAAGTTGTATTTTCAGACACTGCTATGAAGGTAGACCAGAATACATGCTAAAGAAAGGCATTGTTCTGGCAAATGACAAACATTTGAGGACATAACTCCTACTGCTGCTGCAAACCCCACTCTGAAGATAGGGGTTGCCTACAATATTTGCCATACAGTAGTGACTAATGAAATATTAGCAAGCTGGCCCTTTGCTGCTCTGGGTGGCCCAGCCTGCAGCAGGTAGGGGCTACTCTAACTCCAGACAAAGGGCATTATCCTTGCTAACTACCCAAGGATCTGGGCAACAGACCAAAGCAGAAGGCTAAGCAGAATACTTCAAAAACTAGCACAAAGAACATAATTTCAGAGGAAGAAAGGAACAGCCACTGGTAACTGAAGGCAACATGCATTTCAGAAAGCTCAAAGGCATTAAACGCAATCCCCAGGGAGAAAAGCAGCGAGAAGAAACAGTTCTCCCATAACAGTACTACAGTTAAAAAAATCTCATGCTATTTGCAATCTCATACATGTAGCACTTGTACTCTGGCACCCAGAGAAACTCAAGGTAATAGAATTTGATAAGAGAGTGCAAAACAAGATCATCCCCAATCACAAATGCAGCCTCCAGAGTCTATAGAGTCTGAATTTCAGCATCTACATGATGTCTCCAGTGGAAAACACAAAAAAAACCTAGTAGCTTCACTTTCCCCAGAAGGGCTGGTTCAGGGCTCTGCTGCCACAGCAGCAATAGTGGATGAGACATCACTTTGACAGCTCTACATCCAGAATGCAGCAGGCCAGCAGCATGCAAAGAGAGCTAAAAGCTAACTGCTAGTGTATCAGAGAATCATAGAATGATTAGAGTTGGAACAGACCTCCAAGATCATCTAGTCTAAACTGCCAGTCACAGGCAGGAACACATCCCACTAGACCAGGTTGCTCGAAGTCCCATCCAGCCTGGCCTTGAACATCTCCACTGAGAATGGGGAATCCAAAACTCCTCTGAGCAGTCTGCTCCAGTGTCTCAATGCTCTTGTAGTATAGAATTTCTTCCTAATATCCAACCTAAATCTCCCCTCTCTCAGTTTAAAACCACTACCCTGTATCTTGTCCTTACACTCCCTGCTAAATAGTCTTTCCACCTCTTCTGTACCTCCACTTTAAGTACTGAAAATTGAAAGTGATGTGGAAGAAGACAAAGAGGCTATGGTACTATGGATTGTTACTTTTCTCATGAAATCTCAGCAGAACACTCAGCCTTATTTAAAAAAAAAAAAAAGGGGGCCTGAAAGCACACAGAGGAACAGAGTTTACATTTTCCCTGCAAAGTAAATCAAGGGGGTCAGCACAAAGTGGGTAAGCAAATTCCAGAACAGTGCTGATAAAGAAAGACATCAAGAGGTCTTCAGCTGGTCCTCTTTTTATTGATAAGCTGCTCTGAGTTCTGATTTTTGGTTCTAGAAAAAGCACAGAAATATGCCAAGAGCAAGGCTTCCAAGCAGACAGCTTTACAATGTGTTCTCAGCTGTGCCAGGCCTCCCCTCCAGCAATCGACAAAACCACCACTGTGTGTCTGCTCAGTCTCTGTATCTGCCTCTGTCAGACACGTACATATCACTTGGAAAGCAGAATTAAGAACATTTCCATTGCTCTTACACATGCCCAAGGCCTTGTTCTCCATACACCCCAAAACAAAAGGCTCCTCCGAACAAAAGAGATGCTCTAGAGAAAGCAGACTCAATGCATTAATGAAATTACATTTTGCAGACAGAAGTGAAAGGAGGACAATTAAATTTTATGTTGCTTCATCTTTAAAAGTCTCCTCATTGTAAGCTCGGGTTTGGTACTCAAGGGCAACTCTTTTGCCCTCTTGCCTCCATCCACCAGGTGGAGAACACTAAACCAGTTTCTATACAGATGTCAACAAGTAGAACTTGCTGTAGGGAAATGGTAAGTACCAACTAGGTAGCAAATGTCAGACAAGGAAGTACTCTCCAAAGACTGGCAGAAGATCTGCTGCTCAGGGTATGTAATCCCAGAATACTGATCTTAATATAGATGAACATTAGAAAGTCATCACCCTTTTGTAATGAGAACAACCTTTGTAGGCATAGCAAGTAATACATAAATTGGAGAACAACACACCATTGAAGAATAATCATGAGCTCCTTCTACACCACAGAAACCTAGCAATATCTCTAACTGCCCCACAAACAGTAAATTCATCTGGCTCATCCATTCTGTTTACTACTACAAGTAACACAAAAAACCTGTTTGCAGTTGCTTGATTTTTTTTTTCTGTAAAGATTCTGGTCCTTTCATCTCTTTTCCCCAGAACTTTCCTAAGTTAAAAGGCTAACAAAAAAAGCACTGCCTCCTTATCTACAGGACAGCTCTGCACAATTTGCAGAGCCAGCAAAGCCATGAACTAATGCTAGTGCTTCATGTAACATACCTTTGTGAGAAAGGACATGGGAAACAAGGCGCACAGAGTGGAAGCTGCATGCTCAGGTTTTGATCCATTTCTTGAAGGCTCCAAACCATTGTACCTAACACTAATGGCAAATTCATGATCTACATTTTTTAATAAAGTAATCACCTCTCCTTACCCTATGTAATTGAGAAGAGTAATTATTAAATTATGTCTAGCTATATATAACAAAGCAGAATATAATTCGTATCACAAGTCCTGCCAGATGCCTCCCACCACCAGACATACACTAGCCTATAGTAAAGATGAAAAAAAGCATGAAAACATTTCAGATGTAGGAAGGAAAACACTTCAGAGTACACAACTGTGCTATCCTAACTTTTTTTGTTGCTTTTTTGTTCATTTTTCCCATTTGTTAGCAGCAAGGTTTGAAACCATAAGTTAAAAAACTCCAGAAAGTTAAAATCCTCACTACAGATCTTTTGTTCAGTTCACTCTCAGCTGACTTTGCAGTCACAGGCTTTCAGCCTAGGTGAGAGCACAAGATGGTGTAGTTGCCTCCTAGATTCTAAGGTCACCTGGCTAACAGCACACTTCAGCATCCTGTGAGCAGTGGCAAACTAGCTCATAGGAGCAGCAGCTCTTACTTACAAGCAGCAGTTCTCACCAAGTCAGGACAGTCTGTCCCGATTCCTAGGTCTTCCACTGTTTAATGGGATCACAAGTGACTGCAGTGGGATACTCCAGGGTTTTGGACTTGTCAGCCCCACAAACAGAACAACTTTTTACCGCAGAGATGATGTAGATACCAAAATGCTGAAATCCAAAGTGAAGGCCAATTGAAATGCAACAAATGTAGGATTGATTGGCAGCTTTCCTGTGTCTGTCTATCACTGCGTAATAAACACTTGGGTGATGGAAGAAATTAAGATAAATGCTTTCAGCAGCCTCTCCTTTCTCTCCCCACCACCCTGGATCACCATCCATCCCCAGTAAGCACATGACAAGAGACCTTAAACGGGGGGGGTGGGTTGGGTCTTAAAGACTTAAAAAAAACCCCAAAACCTTTAATATTTTCTTAAGGGCCACCTACATGTGACAGATATTTATCCATGAGACTCAGTCCCCTCAGAAGGTCCAACTCATCCTAGTGACATGTGAAGAAAGGAACTTTTGCCAGTCAGCTATTGTTTATATCTGAATCAAGCCATACAAGCCAATGTCTGAGTTTAAATTGAAAGTGAAAAAAAAGGTGCAAAACCACTTTCCATGGCACTCCAGCACTCCTTCAGTAAAGAGCAGGATAATTTCAAACTACTATAAACAGACTCTCAGAAGAAGAGCTAATACTCTATAGACCCACAGGCTATGGAGTGCAAGTTTCAACAACATGGAACATCCACATATTATGGGAATTTCTAACCCATATATTTAACAGAAATCAAGAAGCTTTTAGGCTAGATCCCCCCTTCTTGAATTTTTGGTGTCTGACAGGTCCTCCTCATAGTAAGGCAAAAAAATCATTAGGATGCATACAGATAGTAGCTCGAGGAAACTGGAAAAGTCCCAGAGCTGAACAGTGACTCAATCTGAAACCAGGGATCAACCCCTGGTATGGAATTCCTCCTAGATTAGCACTTACATCTTTAAGCTTGAATACCTCTGAAAAATAATTAATTATCTGTGTATGAGCCCATTTGTAATTGCAGCTAATAATATTAAGGTTAACCTACATTAGCAGGAAGAATCCATCACAAGTGATGAGTTTTACATATATTAGTTCTAGGTTTACTATAAACCAGTCTCCAGGAAGCCCAAAACACAGAGAAGTTATATCGGATAAAGCAAGGATAAAGCCTTTTGGTACAAGAATATACCAGACTCTCTCCACCACTTCTGAAGCAATTTCAATTCAGCTGAAATGGGATTATTGGTCTCTGAAAGCCAGGTGGAAATGTAAAAGGTTCCTGCACATCTCCAACCCTTCAGGGTTATTTTATGGAGCAGCCTGGTTTTGGGAACTACTTTATATCACATTAAATATATAAAATCCTGAGGATGAATTAGACAAGTCCCAGGCTGCTTTTGAAGTGGCCGAGCTAACTGTATTAAACTGGGTGAATGCTGTAGAAAAAGAAAGTACATAGCAACATGGTATTTTCAAGGATTTCTTATGTTTGTTTTTCAGTTTACCAGTAAGCAGCAAATAGGAAGTGAGCAAAACAATTTTCTTGAATGGATGCAAAAAATGTTACTGACAATAGCTCAGCATATATACTAAGCACTGAAGGGATCTTAGATTTTTTGTTATCTGAGAAAGTCTCAGATAAATCTACATTCCCTGAAGGCTGAACCTTCTAAAAGGCTATTAATTTTTCCTTCACTTCAGATGTACAAAATAAGAATAAATGCTGCAGTTTGCCATTCATGCTCATCCCTATTGCAGAATTTCTTTTTAAAAGTGGCAAAGTTTAGCACAGCAAAGTTCCACAGCCCTATCAGCTCTGGAAGTTGAAGCAGACTACAGCTGCAGGTAGTGAAGATGGCCCTCCTACCCAATAGGAGCTCAGTCAAGTGCCCAAGGGCTTCATTCACATTGTGAACAATGCAAGCATCATACAGGAAAGAGAATTTTCCAGCCACAAGTTTCAAACTTCAAAAGGAAATCAGTTCTTTTGCAGGAAACAATAAGTGAACAGACATCCTGCCCAAAGCCTCCATCCTCACTAGTCATGATGGTTCCTTGACACCTTCCTGATGTTAGAGACCTTCTTTTGTGTGATCATATAACAATTAATGCATCTACAAGCATTTGTCTTTGATAGTAAGATCCAATTTCCCCTCAGGGAAACTAGAAGAGGTTAAGGTCCTTCTCAAATGCATACCCCTCTTATCTGAATTGTTTGCAGTTCACCAGGCAAGCAGATAATTGAGAAAGGAGAAGAAAACCATTGTGGCGTTACTTACCCCAATAGAGATACCCCAATTTGTGTCACCTTGCTAAATATGGAAGTTGGAAAATCGGGTAGAAACAGCATGGCGAGGGTTGAGCCACTAATGTTAATAAAGAACCCCTCAGATGAGGAAAACCATGTAGTCACCCTGGTGACAAATAAGGTACGCTAGCATAGACACTACATATATGCAATGGAACAAGCTATTTAGAAAGTCCTCATCCTACTCATGGTGACCACTAACAAGCAAGCAGCTTTCACTTCCCTGCTGGAGCTACCTCAACCCTCTCAGCTACTGTTAATGACAGATTATGGTCCAAATCTCCAACTTAAGAACTTTCTGCACCCATCTGATATCAGAAAAAACCCCTGAAACAAATAGATTGGAAGAAACTCCTTCTATGTATCTCCTAAATCACTACTAATCAGTCTTGCCACAAAGAAAACCTAGCAGGATTTAAAACAATTCTGTCACACTATTTCTTATCTGTAAGACTCATAATGTCATATACCATCAAGAAAAAAGGATAAAGAGAAATACCATCTGAACCGTGGGCATACCAGAGTGTCTCACTAACACCTCACCTTGGTGAGGAGCGAAGAGCAACAAAACTGCTGAACAATTGCTGGATGAGACAAGCGAGAGCCTTTGACAAAGTAACAGTTGTGTCTTGTTACTGATATGTAATTATTTGGCTTATGTTTCAGAGGACACTTCATAAGTACTGCTTTGAAGTTCATTCCAGCAGAGCAGTAAGTGCAATTCACCAGAGAACCAAAGTCTCAAATGCTGCAAAAGATACAGAGCTGCAAGTTGTTGTGGTGTTCTTACATTTGTACAACTTTAATGAAGCTGGTAAGAAAGATTTTCCTCCTTATAAGAATGAGGACTTAATGAACAAGGACTGTTTAGGCTTGACTATTCATTTACTGGTGTCATTTACAGTGCTCTTAGCTGGAGTGGTTGGGAAGATCTGTGGGAAGGCTCCCCCTACACTTATTGCTATGTAACATCACACATGCATACACAATTTCAATGTTATAATCCCATTTTTTTTTAGGAACCACCATGAGATTCATGGAATTGTGATACTTGGTATAGTGCTGGAATTGTGAAGAATGAAATGAAAACTTCAAGTCAAGAAATTTTGGTTGGAACAAGGTTGAGGTCTCAAGGAATGTACCTAACCTTCAGCAGGATGTAAAACAACATATCTTACATGATCTTATGTCGTTGCTGACTTAGACACAGTACAGCAAGAATATAGCTTCTGGACCAAATTCACATCAAGAGTGTATCCCAAACTAACCTTGGGTAATTATAAGACTAAAATACACATTCCTTTGCGAATAATAAGTCTGCTCATCAGATAATCTTCCCAAATGTTTTAAACATAAGCTTAGATTAGTATGTATAGTTAGGAGTAGTGAATGAATCATCATTATTAACCAATCATCTGCATTTTATCATTATAAGATTGGATAGCTTGAAACAAGAGGACTGCTGCCTGCTGTTAATTGCCCAACATCCAATTCCGCAGAACTTAAATAAAAACTGATAGTGTGTTTATTGGCTCTTGCACACCAGGTGAAAAACCCTCATTTAGGGAGAATGAAGGTTCTCCATGAACACACAGAAAATCTTCCTACAATAAGAGATGCTCATCATTAAAAGAGCTTGACAGGAAAAGGTCATAGAAACAGAAAGAAACATCTGTTTGGTTGGCAGAAACAACTCACAAGTTGTTTGAGAGGTAGGTGGCAAACAAGCTCTCGCTTCTCTCATTTGGACTCCTTGCTGGGAAAGGGGAGACAAGGCTGGAGTCTTCCAATCAGCTAACTGCTGATACTGTAAAAGGAAGCTTCAGCAGACACTGCTGCTTGTTTTGAGACCATTTCTTTATTTCCATGTGACAGCAGCATGTGTTAAAAGCATGCCTCATATTACCACATGATTCAAGCAGTAAAACATGTTTTCTACAGTACAGTCTTCTAGGGAAAAATATTCAAGCACTAAAAATACATTCCAATTTGTGTCTTATTTATGTTTTGTTTTGACCTTTTCTGCATATTTTTAACCTTACAGATAATTTTGACTGTATGCACAAAGAAGGCCTAACAAAAAACAATGAGCAAAGGGTTGGAGAAAGGTGTTTATGCCTTCTTTCTAATTTCTGATGTCATACACCATAAAATCATCTGATATTTACAGAGTCAGCAATAAGAGCCATCAGCTACGGCACTGGCATGGGAGTCATTTATTCTAAGATACCAGGGAGATAAAGACAACCTTGTCAGTGTGAGGAGAAACAATTTGGATTATGGTAATTTCTCTATCTGGATGGTCCATATCACTTTACTGAAAAATCATAAGTAACTCATTTGAAATGAGCTCCCAAGCAATCAACAATGCAAGCAAAAAGCGGTTTTCATAATTAAATTAGGAAGGAAAGCAAACGAGGCCAGGACACCAGGATGTGTTCACACCCCTTCTTCCCCTCTAAGCTTCCAGGAACAGTAGGTGACACTCCAAATCAAAATGCCACATTCTTCTTGATGAGAGTTAAAGTTACACAAAATCCCATGAAGGAGAGCTTGTAAAGTCTCAGTAGCTCATCTGTACTGTGTGTCACTTGGGTTCCTCCATCTGCCAATTCTGCCCCTTGTAATGCCTCCGCTCTCTCCCGTCACTTAAGTCCCTTGCATCATTTCCAAACCCTTCATTAAATGCTGTTGGAAGTCTGCTTTTTAACCTTCACGTCTGTGTTTATTCTCTGCACAAAAACAGAGCGAAATCTGTGCCTGGCAGGCATTTGCTTTTGCAAAACTCCCTCTTCTTTCCCTTTCTGACTTTTCAGAGCATGAAATATGCCTGCTAATCCTAATTGCCTCGGATGGAGAGTCTTACAGAGACTAGACAAAGGGGACAGCCTTCCACCAAGGAGTTATGAGCAAGCACCAGACTCTAAGCTCTCAAGTCTCCAGAGCTCCCCTCTCCCTGCTACATTTCTAAAGAACACAAGGACAAACTTCCCCAGGTAGCTATTCTGGGAACAGAGACTTGCCTGCCCTTCTCCTGCTGAAATGGCCTCCCCAGCACAAGAGCCCAACCGAGTTCATCTGTGACGTGACTCAGGCTGAGCAGAGTCCTCCAATATCACTGCTGCATGTCAAAGTGAAAAAACAAAATATATGATTTTTTAACAGTCATTTTCCTGTCTGCATTCTGGTGCCAACTTACCAAAGAAAAAGTCTGCAAGGCTTCTCTGGCATGCATCAATCAATAACACAGGAACTGAGAAACTGAACTGACACTTTTGCCTCCAACAATGATTAAAGAAGTTAACTTTCTGGTCTAGTAGAGTTTGTCTGAAGATTCAGAGGAATATTTCCACTGCAACAATAAAAAACTCCCTCACATGGTTCCTGCCATTTCCTAAGCAGAATGCCCTTACCACTCAAGGCTAATACTTGTGTCCTCCATAGTTGTAACACCACTCCACATTGCCTAGTAGGTCCACTGCAGTTCACTTCTCTAACAAAGACACCAGTGCAGTTTCAAGACTAATCCAGCCTTGCCAAAACTGCTGCATATAGTTTTAGGTATTTTATTGATTCTGCTATATCTTGAGATATTCTTGTAATGACTGTTTGCCAAAACACTTGGCAACTTCAGTCAGTATTCCACACATCAACTGCATAGCTCATACATTAGGATGGCCATAGTTTCAGGTCACACCAAATAATTCAAACAGTGCTGTAACAGCAGTTCCCTCTAACCAATCAAGCTACACCAGCAGATAGATGCAGAATAGATGGAAAAATAACAAGTGAAATGCTTTTACACTGAAGAGCCTTTCTCACGGTGAGTATGCTTTTTATCTAACATAAAATCCTATTAATCCAAACAAATCAGCAAGCCAAGTGCCTGCTAACACCTCTGCCGCTCTTACCGCAAGAATGTGTGCTTAGCACAACTTTCAATGCACACATCTTTTGCCAAAACACTCATCTGCAAGTGGAAAAAGCCTCAGCAGTATCTTTGTAGAGCCCACACATGCCTTATCAACCACTACATTGCAATAATACAAACTTTCATTAATCCAAGCAGCAGCATGTTCCCTAAAAGGATTTTAATTCCTAAAGTTTCACTGTGTATCATTACAAGACCAAGCTTCTAAACTGGAGACGCCTCTCATTGACAAAACAGCAGTATGTAGTATTAATAAAAAAGCTCCAAGTACAAAAGCACAATCAAAGACTTGTAGCTGCCAATGATTGGAAGACTTGCAAAAATTCTTACTATACTTACATTTCTGGACTGCTACATCTCAACACAAGCCCTTGTGCACACAAACTTGCAATGACAATGCTGTATTAGCTTTGTGACAAGAACTGAGCTACTACCACAATACAAAGCACTAAGATAAACATGCTCAAGGGTTGATTACATTTCACAGTCAGAATATCCTGTGAGGAGGACAGGTTTGTTGAGAAATACTTATCTGTTCTGAATCTGTACTCCTCTAGGGGAGGTTAAGATAAAGCCACATGCTCTCAGAGAAAAATGCACCTCCATTAATAAAAATGCTGGTCCTGACAACTTAAATAAATTCCATATAATAAACTAACACAGTGTTCTAGGGGAAAGGAAGAGCTGACAAGTGGCATTTAAGAAATATATTTTGAGGGTGCGCTGTACTCATTAAGAGCTTCTCACACTGGTGTGTCCTGTCCAGTCACTGTGTCTGCAAAGAAAACAGACACTAACCTTCCATGGCGAATATAAAGCTGGAAATACATTGTTAAAGAGAACAATTTAGAAGGGATCTCCCAGTCACATGGGCAGAAACTAAGCAGCCAGGCTCACTGTTTTCAGAGTGAAGCAGGCTGACAACCCAAATAAAACAGAAAATGAGCCAGCTGGGAAACACAAAGTAACACCACTTTAACTAATAAGAAGGCAGTTAAAACTTAAAGCATGATGATACGTAAAGCAAGAAGGCTCAGGTTTGAAGAACAGAATGAAGAGACCATACTGTTTCAACTAGAAAACAACTAAATAGAAGAAACCTACAGCAAATAAAGTACTTGATTCTTGAAATGCTTTGAATATCTCTCCGACGGAGGATTTTTTGAGAACTTAGGATGATCTGAATGATACCAACTGAAACAATATTCATTTCTTATCACCCCTAGTAGTTTTCAGCACCTCAGCAAATCCACAAGGGTCTCTGCAAAGACAATCCAGAGCTTCAGGCTTGAGGGATGACCCAGATCCTACATTATACAGAACAAAACTGATAAAGCACATGCTGATGGACAACTGTGTGACAACATGAAAGTAATGGTGTGACATTCACAACAGTGATGCAGCATCAGAGCTCCCACAGGGCAGCAGGACTCCCTTAGGGAGTTCAGGCAAGCTTATAACCTTGCAGTGACTTCTGTAAATCAGTACCACAGCTGAGTTCAACCCAGACAGATTCAAGCCACTGAAATTACAAAAGCAACTGCAAGGCGAAGAAAGACTGAACAATTTACGCCTTAATTTTAAGTAGAATTAAAAGTCAAACTGGGAGCCACAGAGAAAAAAACCTAAGACCTAAGCTCAAGAATGCTTATCCTAGCTACTCAGCATGCAGACCCTGCGCTGCACAATGCATAGATGCTTTGGATGGATTTTATTTTTAGGGCAGACTTGACCTTAATCCAATTTGAATTAGCTCATAATACTTCTAGAGGATACTATGCAGAACTGTCCAAGAAGCTGCTATCCAATATAACCACCACAGCTACTCCATACAGCAATCAAAAGCAAGAATGGAAGAAAATTCAGATGATGAAGGCAGGGTAGTCATGGGTTTGCAGTAAGATTTTAGACTATACACAATCAAGATCTGGAGCAGGTCATGCTAACAAACTAAAAACTAACTGGTGAGAGACTCCAATATCTCATCCTCATAGCAGCAGAGAGGGAAGTCCAGCTCCTACCAAGTCAAAGAATCAGCAGTGGTACAGTCTAGAAGATAATGAGCACTCCAGGTGAGCCTCTCAGTCCTAGCATTCAGAGTAAAATTACAGTCCCAAAGGCTTTATAAGTTGTAGGACAGCATAAAATAGGCAACATTCATTAAAAACTGCAGGACCAACATTCGTTTATAGCTCGTCTCTTTGCAAGCAGAGAGGTTATCACAGGGCTTTTCCTTCACCTTTCAATGTTTCCTGTGTTAACAAGACACAAGACAAGCATATACTTAGCAAACAAGAGTGGAACCTCAACAGCGAAGCTGAGTGAGAAGATAGATACACACTATTCTTTACATGCATTCCATAAAGACGATTCAATCAAGTCCTTATCTTTCTTACCTCACCTTTCAGAGCCTTGCAAACCTGTTCATTTCAAGTGGCCACTAAGCTCGTTCCCTAAACTTCCTGTTACCGATTTCCTTCCCACCACAACACAACGTCTTCCCGCATTTACTATCAGCTCTCTCAAACATTCCATCTTTCTATGATTTTTTGCCTATATGCACTGTTAGTTATTTGCATGCCCTCAGCCCTCTTCCTCCTGCATCTTCTTTCCCTTCCACTCTGTCAAAGCAGCTCTGAATTTCCTTCATGCTCTTCAGCATCCTAATAATGGGAGTTTGGGTAGAGGGGTGTACTGGGAGGGATGTTTGGGAATGGCGTGCTGCTCCTAGACATCCTCCCCATCAGATTATGAGCCTGTCCTACAGCTGTCCCCATTCCACCATCTATTGCAAGACTAATCTAATGAAAACTGTCACCAAACCAATCTCCACTACAAACCTTTTTACTTCTACTATGACACCTCAGAGAAGACAGAGAGACCTGAATGAGTTGGTCTGTCATGAACCAGAAGAGAGATCCTCAAACAACGTGTGTGTGTAGCACACCAGGAGATGCACATCACATGGACGGGCACATGCATGCCCACACTGTGAATGTTAATATGAACAATTATTTGAAAAAAGACAAAAGTGTTCCTCCAGTTTAACTGAAACCCACGCCTGCAATCCCAGCTGCCTCATCACCACCTTTGACTCATTCCTCAAATCCTCCCCTCCTCCAACCTCCATTTCTCTCTGTGAAGAATCTTATTTGCCGATAAGAAAATTACCATGACATTATTTCCTCCATCCCTTCAACCTTCTGTCTCTCTCCCCTCGTGCAGCTCCTCCCATCGTATGCACAAGCACTTTCCTAAGCACTCCACTGCTTTCTATGCACTCCACCTGCCTTTATGATTTTATCCCCTTCTCCCTGTTCCTTTCTTGACAATTAACAGTCGTAATTAACAACTTACGCACTCATAAGCTCTTCTCTTTCCTCTCACAACACAAATGTGCATTATCTTCTTGCATCTGGATCTTTCGGCCTTTCCCTTGGGCATGGCCACT
>VZTY01013597.1:100689-127712 GCA_013400935.1 Turnix velox
TTTTGCATTCTAAGGTGAGAAGGTGAAATGCATTCACCCTACATTCTTTTCATTTCTAGCTCCCAAACTCCACCCTAGAAACTCACAGGAGTCACTTTTCTTTTTCTGAAAAGTCTTGTTTGAATCCTCTCCAGCCTACCTTCCATCTCTCAAAAGCTACTCTGCTTCTTGTGACTTCCTTCCTGGTCAAAGATCAGGAATGGTCTAATTGTCATCATTATCACATGTTTTGCAAAGGTGAGAAAAGTTTTGAATCTTGGATTATTCCTCCCTTCCCTTCTGTCAATTACCTCCAAAGCTACTGATCTCATCACTCCCAAAGATGCTGAAGGAGACAAATGAGCAATCATGAAAACCATCACAACTCCTTCCACAACAACCTCTGTGCTTGCTGCCAGTCTAAAGTTATCTAATGGGTCATAACCCATACCTATGTAATCCTTCCCACCCGTTCACACAGCCAAAATTTTAGAGCTTCAGGTAGTGCTTGAAGCGAGGAAGAGAGAGATGTGAACATGGTTCTACCATCAGTGAGAGCTGGACTATGAATACAGGCTACCAGGGAATTCAGCAAGACCTAAGAGCCCAGAGCAGACACCTTGGTAGGGGCTGGCTCACAGCCCACACTGATTTTGAACTCATGGAAAGATGGTAAATCCTGAGTGTCAGGGCTGCTGAATTACAGCCCACACTGGGCTCAGCAGAAGAGGGTGTCTATCCGCTGCTCCAGAAAGCAAAATACAATAGCACTGCCTTGCAGCTCCTGCTTAGTTCAAAACCAGCTCTCTGAACTCCTGCAGGCACTCGAAACCATTGTCTCTTCTGTCTCACTCCAGAGGTGGTGGCATATTAATTTTAAAAAAAACAGTGGATAGGGAGGGTATATGTGGTGTATTTGTTAGGGTACAAAACTTTCTGTTGTTTGCTTCTACTTCTGACTGAGTTCTGGGGCAAGGAGTTTAAACTCAACCATGAGTTTATATAGTGCTCTCATCCTGAACAGGGTCTGTGTTGCTATTGCACACATACTGTTTACTCTGCCCTTGCCAAGGGCATGTTCCAAAACTTCTCCAGAGGGGCTCACATTGAGCTTAACCACACAGGTAAGATAAATCCACCTGGGATGAAAAAAACCACAATTCAGAAATAATTCCAATAAGGCAAGTGAGTTGTGACTAACCTTACACTACCTTCCCATATGTCTTCCCTGGTAATCAAGGAAAGTCAGGTCAGAAGCACAAAACCAACAGAGAGAGCAAGCTGAGGTAATAATACTATGTGGAGGGAAAACTATCACCACAGAATCTAATAGTTAGAAGCAACCTTTAATTTACATTCACTAACTGATAAAATATTGATTGTTCAGTTATTAAAAACTAAAAAAACAAAAACTCTCCAGGGTATAAAACAGAAGGATCTAGTGATACAGTCCTGTCTATCTAGGAAAGGGAGCTAGGAATCTGTACACTGTTTCCTTATTAGACCCCTTATAAAAGATACAACTATGTTGCCATAGTAAGAGCATCCTCCATCTTTATGCCAGGGTGGCTGTGAAAATGTCTGCGAAGATATTCTATATTAGGTGTAAAAAATCTGGCTCAGGGTTTGCTTTGTGGTGGTTGTGTGTTTTGGTTCCTTTTCATTTACAAAACGTACACAAAAATCATGACTATTCTCTCCAAAAATGGCAGCCAAGCAGAGCAGATCACCAACAATTCCTACCTCCTCCATCCAGCAGATTACAAGGGTAATCTCCTCCCTGCACTCTGGAGGGTGTGCAATTATTCCCTTTCTTTCCTCTTTAAAAAAGAGGGCAGCAAGGTGTGGGAAAATACTTCTATGGCTAAATGAGCTTTACCACCTACAAAGATACAGGTCCCCAAGGAGCCCTCACCACCCACATAGCGATGAGTACTTCTGCAAAATCACACCCTTTCTGATACAGTGATATGTAGAAATTCATCGCTTTAACAATGCACACAAAAGAAATCAGCCCGTACCCTTCACTTTTAGTGCCGCTTAACATATCTCTCTCAAGCACCTCTCTCGATCTCAAAACCAGCTTTAGCTTCCCAGCCACCTATGAAAGAAGAGCATATTGAGAAGCCTACATCACCAAATACAATATACAGTCTTTCTCAGATACAAGGTTCACTTCCATTGCTGGGCACTGGAACAGAACATAGTTCATGGAATTATACAAGTGACTAGCAGGACCTTCCCTGCACTGGGATCACTGAAAACATCTCATCAAGAATCCTGTACATATCTGAGGAATTGTGTCAGATCAGATCAGTAGTATGCTGATAGACTTCCCCTTGAGCCCAGGCAACAATTTCACGACTTTAAACACTACTGGGAAAAAAAAAAATCTGCTTCAGCAATTAGGCACCATAAAATAAGCTGTGAACTTAATGCAGCAGGACTTGAAGAAAAAAAAAAAATTCTCTAACACGACTACTTGGATGCCTGTCATTTGTTTCCAGTCTAAATTGGTCTGACATCATCTTTCTATGCCTTTTATCTATTGAATTTAAAGGTGCTTGATCAGAAATCTTCCCCCCACACAGATATATCAAGACCAATCAAGTAACAGTGACTACCTACTACTACTTTGAATAGCTATGTGCATTAAAGCTTATGTCATTCTATTGCTGAAGTTTTCCTCAGATGATTCTTCCTCCAGCTACTTTGTGTCTGCACTTCAGAAGGGCTGAAGTTATCTTAATAAGACCATATAAAAAGATAACAGCAGTTTCATAATCCCTGATATATATATATGTATTTATATATAAAGCCTGTATAATGATTTTGAGCTATGTCATTATGATAGGAATAGAAGTTCCCTTGGTTCACGTGCAATTCCCCAGAAACATTTCCAGAGTCACTACTTTGCCCAAAACAAACTTTGACAAACTGCAATAGGATAACTATTACTTATCCCAGGGTACCTAATCTCACCCTGGGCTGTAGTAATAGTCACTTAGCCACAATGTACCACTGCTTGGATCATCACTGGGAAAGAAGCTACTGCAGGAAAGATGTAACACTGTCATACTCCATACCATGTTTTACTATTTACAGACAGAAATAGATTGACCCCAGATCCCAAATAAATACTTAATTTAAAAAGCAACAGCAATAGTCTGATTAACACTGAACTCTAGGTTCTTAAGTGTACGTATCAGCTGGCTTCTTCGAAATATGTCTTGCTCCAGACTCAGTAGTTCCACAAAACTACCTCCTTTAACTATTCTGTATCTTCCCCATTGTTTCAGCTTCATTCAAGGCTCTAAGTGCCACTCAACTCCCATTCGAATAATCTTCCACAAATGCATATGGAAGCCTATATACCAGGGCTGGTAATAATAATCCTGCAATTACACCGTCATCTTTTGGTGAACATGATGGTGAAAGTGCAATTATCACTTCAAATATTTGTATTTGGGATCACTAAAGCCTTTACGAGGACATTCTCATGTGAAGGACATTTCGTACACATTTCTGTAATATACTTCTCTCATGGGGCAGCACAATTAAGGACAATGTACAGCAAATATCTCCACAACTCCTGAACTACAGCCAGTCACAGTGTCTGGCACACTTGAGTAAATGCAGATCTTTCCAAGTACTGTTAATCTCAGTGCAGTCACATTTCCAGATACTAGCAAAAAAATCCCCTGACACCTCAGACATCATCAGGCATATCCTGTAAAACAAAGTGGTCTGCACTCTGATCAGAAAACCTTCACTTGCAAATAAATAAGGCTGTAAAATATATATGCAGATAACATACACCTGTTAATCCACACCAACAGTTTCTATGGACACTTAGGCTACACAAGTAGACAACTGGGAGGGTTTCATCGTTCTGTTCAGCTTACTGAAAGATACTGAAAATGAGACATTCTTGACAAAAAAAGTATCTTCATGGAAAGACAAACAAAGCACTCTCCAGTAACATCCGCTCTCTTAGGCAAACCTTGAAAGAGACAGAAGTCCCCTACAATAACAGCACTCACAAGACTTTACAATAGGCTTAGCATAAAATGCCAATACATGCAACCACAAGTATCTACAGTTGAAATGCAGTGTCAAATACACCTTCATCTACAACATCTGCATTCTCACCTATGCTGGACTCAAACACCATGTCACTGCTTCTGTGCACTCAAATATCAGAGAATCACTGAAAACTGAGGGTGGAAAGAAACCCTGGATATGCTATAGAGTCTAACCCCCTACTAAGGGCATTAATTACAGCAAGCTTTTGGGGACTACACTGCCTCCAGGCAACGTGGTTGTCTCCAAAGATGAAGACCCCATAACTTGCCTGAGTAATCTGTTCCAGTATTTGATCACTCTCAATACAACAACAAAACCTATTAAATTAAAATGGAATTTCCATTTGTGTTTATTCCTTTTTTCCTTTCACTGGGCACCATGGAGAAGAGCTTATTCATATTCATTCCCTCATACACATTGATAAGATCCAGTCTCCCTCTTGTCCAGGCAGAACAGACCCAGCTTTCTCAGTCTCTCCCCTTAAGTTGGAATCTCCAATCCCTTACTCATATGCCCATGCTTTCCTTGCACTAGGGACCTACAATTGGACAAAGCACTGGCATTGCCAAGGCTGAAGAGAAGGATCATCTCCCTTAACCTGTTTGCAATTCAACCCTGTTGAATTGGCCAGGCCACATCTGGTGACTCACGTTCAACTTACTGCCCACCAGGACTCTGAAGTCCTTTTCTGCAAAGCCTAGTTCCAGCCAGTAGGTCCACAGCCTGTACTGGTGGATACACTCATTCTTCTCCAGGAACAGAACCTGCTATTTCTCTTCATTGTGCCGCTTAACATTTATTGTCCCATTTCCCCACCTAAGCAACGGGAAAAATCGCCCAGCATTCTGGTTTGTCTCATACCCCTCCCCATTTTGGTAAGAATGCACAGAGGTGTTAAACAGCACTTATAGGCCCCAAGTAGATCCCTGAACAGACCAAAATCTGTTTTCCTAAAGAGCTTTCCCCACAATGTATGCATGTATGCTGTCCTGTATGTATTTATCTTCATATCTGCTCAAAGCAGGCCTCTCTCACTCATTTTAAGGTGAAACCAAAAGACCAAGACATGATGAAAGATTCAGAACTCAGTTACAAGACACAAGGCTAATCCACTTACAATTAAAACTTGATTACAGTACTTGTGCATTTAATTGGCTAATATTTTAGATTGTGAGGCATAAGAAACAATACTTCAGATGTATTAAGGAGCTGAAAAACAGTTGCAAAAATCTCTGCTGTATCAATAAAACTGCTGCACTATCTTTCCATAAGGAAATCGAGATGCTTTGTTTCTCATAGTACCAAAACTCTACCTGCCATGTACTGAGCATAAAATGTGAAAAAGACAGAGTACCAAATAGCAATAAGGAGGTCTACCTATAACAAGCATCCTTGTGCCACATCTAGCATGGCTTCTTATCAGGTACCAGAGCTTGTTACCTATTCCATCATGTGTAAGTAACTGTCACATCAATGCACAACACACGCACAAAACAGGAAGGACAAGAATTAATGAATAGGTCACATAAGAAATATAAATCTTGAAGAGCATAATGCAGGAGGAAGTAATATGCATGCTTGTTGAGTCTCCAAGTCTTGATGTGGTCCAAGAAAACGCTCCTGCACCAAGCATGTTCCTTCACACTGCAAAACCAAGTTCCACACTTTGCAGTTGTGCTGTGCACCAAATAATGGCAGCAGGACAGTCATTTCACAGGCAGAAACAAGAAAAAAAAAACCAACCTGTCACACAAGGTTCATTTATCTCTTGCAATGAGTTAAGATGCACTGACTAGTCTCAAAATATCCATCAATACCTGCCACAGACAGTGACAGCATATATGTACTGAGATTTGGGGAGTGGAGGTGGTGTCAGTGTAACTATTTTTTCAGTGGTTAAATGTAGAAACTAAAGAAAGCAGGTGAGTGCTACGGATTAACAGTAAAGCCACACGTTATGTTGTCACTAACACCCTGGAAAATAGTGTTTTTCTTCTCAAAGCAAAGCATCCATGAAAAAGTACCTTTCATATAAATAAAAATAAACTCCTCTTGGATTTCATGCTTTCTTTGATTCTTATACCACCTTGTTGCTTTCTTTAATCCATTAAGCTCAGATTCCTCTCTAGATACCATCCTTTCTACATCAGCATCAAGGCAGGATTCAACCTGCTTGAATTTAGGCATGTAAGGTATCTGCAGCAGGAAGGTATTCTTCCAAAGCTCCCTATATAATAGGGAGTTATAAATAGACTCTCAGCTACACAAAAGATTGAGAGCATGTAAGTTCAAATCACTTGAAGTGATAAATAAGACCAGAAACCTCTTTCTCTGCTCTCCAGGAAGCTCAGCTTCCCAAGGCAGATGCCTCCAAAGTGCACTGTAAAAACTCCCCATAGTGCAGAGACCTGTGGATTCTCATTTCCAATTGACTCACATTTCTCAATTAACACATTCTCAAACTTCACAGATTAAAATGAAAAATGGCTTGAGCTACAAAAGTAAACACAAGCAAGAAGGACAGAGCAAGAAGAAGCTGTAAAGCACTAATAACACTATTTTGACTTTTTTAGTTCATCTTTTTTGTGCAACATTTAAGATATTTTTTGGACCATCTCCAGTCCTCAGGTGTGAAGAGGTAGCTCTTTCCATATAAAGACAAACATATGACACAAATACTCTACTATACATAAAATATAACAATTTTATTTTAGAAAGCAAACTCTTCTGGGAGTCACTCAAGCCTTGAGAGCACTCTAGTCTAGGGTAATATATTACAAGGGTTCTGATGCAAGGTCATTCCCTCTATCCTTCTAACTCTAGTACTTTGCACTTCTACTATCCCAACCAAAGAATCCAAACTATGTCTTTCACACCTGAGAAGTGGATAAGTATTTGTGCCTATTTTCACCTTTGCTGTTAAACAGAAGCAACAAGTGAACAGAAGCATAGAGTAAGTAGGTCATTTTAAATAGACAGCCAGACTAGCAGTCTTCTATTCCAATACACAGTCTCCTGACACTTTCTAGCTGTCCATGTTCCTTTTATCTGACAGTGTATGGCAGAACCGGACACAAAAATGAGATGGATAGCCACACAGATTCTCAATGCAGAGTTTGATATACTGGATGAGAGGGGAAAGCCTAAGTGGAAATAATATACAACCTTTTCTATCACATAAATGCATGAGAGGCTACACTTCCACAGAAATTATAGAAAGAGATCACAAGTCTGTGATGAAGGTAGCAGATATCTCTAGCTCTTAAGACACAGAAGCTGAGGCACATTTTGAGCTTCTTAGATCATTTCATGTCCACTAACATAGATCACAGAAATACCACAGAGAATTTGAATCACATCTTTCCATATTAAGCAGTACCCAGACTTCTAACAGAAACATCCCCAATGAAAGCCCCATGACTGTGTTCATTGATTGCATTACTCAACTGATCTGTCTATTGTGAAAAGCAGGATGAGATCAGGACACTAATCCAAATTCATGTAGTTGTTTGAGATGAAAATTAATAAAACTAACCACAAAAAGTGAATGATGGACCATCTGACAGTACAGACTCAAAACAACACCCAAGTTCCATGCAACTGTACAGAAATCCTTGCCAGAAAATACAATCCCACTAATAGTGAGGAAGACAAGGATACATCAGAGACAACTGGCATGTGTTTTCCCATTAACTTTTGCTGTCCTTCTGGAGCTTTCAAGTAATTTGGTTTGACTCTGTAGAGTTATGCATCACTGCAAGCACATCTGAAGGACAGGGTCCACTGCTCACTGACACTCTATGGAACAGAATGGGATTATGTCAAGAAGACTTGACACTCTGGAGGCAAATACACCTGCAATACCAGAAGAAATGGAAAATCTGCCTGTGATATGGTTTCCAAGGCAACCACAGCAGCCTCTTATCATGATCACTTTCATCATTAGAGCAGAAAAGGTTACTGGGCTAATTCTAGTTCCAGCAGCAACCAATACAGTATCCAATTACATGTATCACAGACTCATCAACATCCATTTTAACTAGCTTTAGGTTAGAGCTATTAACTTGTATTTGAACATTAGTCCTCAACAGTGCTAGAGAGATCAACAAACTGGGAACATGCCCCAGGAGGCACCTTAGCTAGTAGAACTGGTGCGGAAATTTGACTGGAGAGAGTCCTCTATTCTAATTCTTCTTATGAAAACTATCACATGCTCAAATACATCTTCCAGTCACAGAAAGACAACTAGATTTATTCAGCACTTCAGTTAATTTCAACCCTGATATAACTTTAAATGCTCTAATGTTATTGTGGTAGCAGTTTCTGGCTGAAGTACAGGAATTCACCTGAAGGCACAGCACCTAGAATTCTCCTGGAGAGCCAGTCTTTTTTAGAATAGGACAGTTTATGGGATATGGGGTAAAAAATTGCTCCCCATTACACTTTAAATCTCATATTGCAATTAAAGGCAGGTTAGGTTATCTACTGATTCTTAGATTCCCCTGTAGCCTTACCTCAGTGTAACAAGTTACAGACAGCCTGCCTTGTTTGGCAGAGACATCTAAAGCTGCATTACTACTACTCCTGTAGCAGAACAGGCATGTGCGGAAAAGTCTGTAGTACTAAGCTCATTCACTGAATACAGGTGAGTATTCTGATCCAAATCTATTACCCTGAAAGAGCAATGAAATCACTCAAAAATTGTTAAAGTAGAGTGTTGTATCACTCAAATCCTTAAGCCATGCTCACTCAGGATCTCCCCCTGAGGTAAAGGAGTCAGAGGAACTGTGTTGGATTGTATTTAAAGAGATAAAGCCTGGTAGCACAGTGAGAATATACAAACAAGTCCCAAGTTCATGCAAGGAAAAATATTTTGTTTGTAGAGATAAACATTATTAAATAGGTGTCCTTTAAAACAAAGTGACTATCATGGAATTATAGAATAGTTTNAATAGGAGTCCTTTAAAACAAAGTGAGGTGAGCCACAAGTATTTCACAAACCCAAGTAACTATCATGGAATCATAGAATAGTTTGAGTTGGAAGGGACCTTAAAGATCATCGAGTTCCAACCCCCCTGCCATAGGCAGAGACACCTCCCACTAGATCAGGCTGCTCAGTGCCTTGTCCAGCCTGGCCTTAAACACCTCCAGAGAGGGGATGTCCACAATCTCTCTGGTTAGCTTGATCCAGTGTTCCTCACAGTAAAGAATATCTTTCTTATATCTAGCCTGAATCAACTCCCTTCCAATTTACATCCATTATTTCTAGTCCTTCCATCACATACCTTATTAAAAAGACCTACCCTGCCTTTCTGTAGGCCCCCCTCAGATAAGTTACTATGATAATAAGGTTTACTATCATAAACCAGTACATTTTATTCTGTAGATCTCCCACAGTCAAAGTAGCATCTGTGTTAGTCTGTAAAGCCTCCTGCAAAGTTCTTGCCAAGCACTGATTATCTTCTTCCCTCAAGCTTCCATTGAATTGTCTCAGTCCATCCCAAAGTAGTCCATTACCAGAAAGCCTAACAGAAAAGTTCACATAAGCAAACGAGAGGTCATAAGCACTTCAGTGTCAATGAAGTGGACCTTGTTTTAAAATTATTTTCATGAGCGTTTTAAAAATGTATTAAATTGCACATATGTCTAATATGATACGCCAAAAATATCTCTGAATTTGCCCTCAAATTATTTAGCGGTGTCGCACTAACAATGAGAATTTGGATAAAAGAAATTTACTGAAAACGTAACCAACCTACACCAAAATCAACAAATCAACCAAAAGCTCTGAATAAAATGATGTATAGCTTAAAGAATAACAAAAAAAAGCTGTAGAAGGTGATAAACACAGTACAGAGTCACATGTTTCTTGGATCCAGAGCCAGAAGAGTTAACACTGCTGAACTTTGCAGTACTACTAATTCCCTTTACAAAAGCCATAACTCCATCCCACAGAACAGCTTTTTCTTATGCCCTGGCAAGCACAGGAAAATTCTGATAGCCAGCCAATGGCATAGAGCCCAAGGGATTAAAAGAACAAAATGCTCCCAAGACATGGTATTGCACTTCCATTCCTATATGCAATTGGCCAGTCTCGTCTGAGCAAGAAGCCAAAACATCTTTACTGCTTTCATCATCACTTGAGCAAGGAACCACTTCTACTGGGTTTCACTTTATGGGCATTTCGTTACAGAGCACAACCCCACCACTTACAGCATTTCACCACAAAGAGCAGAGTCCAGAGTGTAGCTCACAGCCCACACTACCAAGAGCTTTAGAAGATCTGCCAAATGAACTACCAGGTTTTTTGATGAGTCTTGTAATAATAGCAGAATGTTGGAAGACTGAAAAATATGCTTGTGTTATACCAGTATTTTAAAGGTTGAAATAGGATGAGACATGTCAGTCTTGTCAGCATGACATTGATTCCAGACAAAATAATGAAAAAGCTGATATAAGACTCAGTTAATACAGGATTAGAGGAGGACAGTATAATTACTGCCAATCAACACAGACTTTACAGGAAAATATATCTTGTCAAACTACCAAGACTTTTTGGTGTGATTACAGGTTTGAACATTAAAGGTAGCAATGTTGATGCAATATATTCTCACATGGTGTTTTACCTGGTGCCAGAAAGCACAGTGATGCAGCATACTGTAAGAGCTAATTGATAGGTCTAAACTGCACCAGTGGATAAGGAGTCAGGCATGAAGATGCTACTGGGATTCAATGTTGTTCCAGTGCAACATGCAAATTAGGCTGCTGGCATGAAGATATCTCTGTCTCTCATGTTGACTAGTATTGCTTCGTTCTTCCCCTGAACTGCCACCTACTCTACCCATCTGTTGCCACCTTTCCTACAGTTCGCCTGGAAGTGCCCTGGTGCAGGGATGGCCACTGCTCCCTATCTAGTACCAAGGGCTCACTAATCCCAACCTAAGCCTTGCCTGCTGTGTCAAGAATCATTCTGCCATACCTACTGTGCTGCTGCATTGGCCCATCTGCTTAGACAGCCCGCAATTTTTAGTAGTGCATCAAATCAGGCTGTTCTAAGAATTTATTCACAAGGAAGTTCTTCCTAGCATGGAGCTATTGCCTGCAGTACTTGTACATGAACAATACTTAAAACAATGGAAAGCTGTTCACATAGACGGCTGAAAGCAAATGTGGACAGAACTTGATAGCAAGAGCTTTGACATTAAGAAATTCAGTCATTACATCAAAAAGTAATTTATACAGTGTAAGACCTGTGCCTGTTGCTTTTATTTCCTCTCCGCTTACATCAGTAAGAGGGGCAGAGAGTGAGAGCAAGAGTGTAATTGGGGGCAATTCTCCAAACAACAGCTCTCTCTCATACTCAAGTAAGCTGTCAGGTTAGGAATACATGGTGTTTTTGGCATCTCCTCTCAAATGCTGCTGAGGTTACATAAGAAATACATTTGGCATTTATGCACTTAAGCATAATTCAGAAATGACAGCCTAGATACATGGTAGGATGAAGCAATTAAAGGCACTCAGGCTTGGATTAGCCTGTGTTAATAGGATGATAGATGATTGATTTTTCTCCAAACCAAGGCTGGTGACCTCACACACAACTACCAGTTCAGGGTTAAAGCTCTTAAGAGCTTGAGTAGCAGAGTTTTTCATTACAAAAGTGAAGAAAAAAATACCACAATCTTTGGCAGAGTCTAACTAAAAAGAAAAACATTATCAGCACTGCAACTTCCAAAGGCTCTGAAAGGTTGAAAATCACAATGCTGTTGACTAACATAATTCAAAAAAATTCTCCACCTATTCCACAAGTGCAGCCCCATTTTACAGTTTTCATCTTCAATGCCTCCACTTACTATTTACAACTTCAACTCTCCTGTTTCATGTAACAGATTAACATGTTGAGTACAAATGTAAAAAAAACATTTTGGAAGATGAAAGTGTAAATATGGACTAAAGTAAATGTAATATTAAAACAACATCACAAGCAGCTGCTGGATTAGGAGAACTAATTTTATATTTATGCCAAGAAAAGCCTTTATTGTAGAGTCACAGCCCTTCCAACATGAGGTTCAATGACACTATGTAGGAGCTAATAAACCTTAAGCGGGCTCAGCACAGTGCCACACAGAAAAGACTGATCTTGTTTGTTGAGAATCCCTCGATTAGAACTGCTGCCTTGTTTTGTTAATCTCTGTGCACACACACCCCCCAAATAGCAAGTACATGTATTTTGGGGCTCAAATTTCCTAAAAGGTACAAGAAGGAAAAAATCAAAGCTATTTCTAAGCCTTTAGGGAAGGAGTAAACTGCAAGGAGCTGGAAGAGGGATGAAGGCAGGTGTCTCCAGCAAAGTGGGGGCCTCACAAGAATTCTGCAGTGTTGCCTGGCAGCAAGTAATTATCTGCCAGTGAGCCATTTCCACATGCCAACAGCCAAAACCCTCACAGGCAGCAAGCACAGGAAAGAACATGGATCAGCTAAAGCTACAGCCTAGCTTGAGTCTTTCCTAAAGAAAAAAGAAATCTGAGGTGTCTTGGTGGCTAGGCTTTAATTGAGTGCTTACTATTACTGCAACAGCAAGGTATATGAACCATGCACTCAAGAAAAATGCACAGCCCAGGAGACAAGTCCAGGAGATGCCAAAAAGGAAGACAAAATCACTGGCATACAATATCAGCCATGCAAGAATAACAGCTCCACCCCAGAACGGTTGTGAAATGAAGACTCTTAAGAAAAAGTGAGATAAATCTGTCCTAATTATTTTAGGTAGAGGTGAATTGCCTTAGGATAAGAGTTACAGAGCTACGTGAGAAACCTTTTAGCCCTCCCCATCAGTGGTGGTCCTGTGACTACTGACAGTAAAGAAGAAAACCACATCTCAACCTACCTATCCACATATCATCCCTTGTTCTCCCCCAAGATGACTTCCCTGCACTGGGTTCAACTACAGAGCAATTCAGACCTAGCCAAAAAAGGCACACCCTCGAGATGTGTCTATAACCATCTTGTCCATGAAGTGACAAGTGCCATACTTCCCTCCACCCCACCTCCTTTCCCACCTCCGCCTGCCCTTTAAGGCTTCAATGCCTGTGTGCTCTATCTGATGGCAGCTGAGTTTTTTAATATGCACATATTAAGATCCTAATTGAATCCCACATTGCCTTGTGTGCATCTTGCCAGCCGGAATACGAACAAGGCACCCTATAATTCAATTAGAAGGACCTGCAGCAAGCTGATCATTAGTCTGTCAGGTTGCTAAGAAAAAGACATCTAGGAATAGGGGAGTAAGTTAAACAAAGGGGGAATTGTTAACAGCATCCCTCCCTAATCCATGCAAAGACTTCTATACACATACTTTTTAAGTGTGGAATCTGCAATGCCCAAGCACTTGCATCACTCTAAGAGTCCCCTTCTCTTGTTCAGGTGACGTAAGTAGGACCTCAGAAGTTAGAATTAAGACTTTTTCTCATCAATCCTCCTCTGCTCAGACTCATGAGAAAATTCTTACATGACTAATGGAAACAAGGAAATTGCATTACCTGCCAAAACCCTGTTGACAGAGGAATGGGTGGCCAAACCAGGTTGTCCCCGTTCGTGGAAAATCCCAGCATAAGGCAAGTACTCAGGCAGCAAGAAGCGTCTGCAAAACAAAAAAAGTAGCTTATATAGAGAAGGACATCCCAATATACTACAGCACTGGGCAGCAACTTTGAGGAAACTTGACTCTACTCCAGTAGATGCCAGCAAAGGGAAGGCTGAACTTCCTTGCTTAGCTAAGTATTCCACTACCTCAAACAAAAGGCAAGGTACAGATTAGATTCTCTTGTGCTCAGTGCAGTTGTGAAGACTGCATTAAGCAAATCTTTTACCTCCTACAACTGCTTTCTAATCTCAAACAAACACGTGCAGAGAATCTCTGATCAGAATATTCTCTCCTATTCTGTCTTCACACCATACAAAGAGCCTGCACATAAAAAAGCACAGGGACCACACGCTGTACTTTAAATGCCACTGGATTAGCTGTTCACACTAAGATGTCATTTCAAGGATCCCAGAAATTGCAAACTCAGAAAAAAACCCCCCAGCCCTGTGCAAGAAAAGGAATCCATTCAAAAGCACTACAGCTGCACTGCATCTCCTGGATTTACACACATTTACAAGCCTTACCTTGGGACAAAGCGGCCCAGAGATGGAGCAGACATACGGGCATTCCGGGGAGCTCGGTGCCTGGATCGGTCTCCATTGTCCCTTCAGCAAACGGAAAAAAGTGAAATCGTACATTAAAAATACTATATAATGAAGTATTCTCCACGAGAGGAAAAACCCAACATTACCTGCTCATCCTGAATATGCTACTGGGATTTAATGGTTCTCTTGTGCAAATCACATACTCCTAAATTTTCCACATTTGTACAACTTACTGTACCAAAGACTCCCAACGGTTTAAAATACGGGTAGCCTAATGTCTACTTTCTTTGTGGTTTACAGTGCCTCATAAGCATGAACAGAGCCACAGAGACTTAATGAACCAGTGTCAATATCTAAACAAATGAACAAGAAACCCTAGAAATTGTACAGGGAGAGTAAAAAGAAGCACACCTGAGTTCCAATGAGGACCTTTTTTAGTCAACAGTTGGCTTTGTTTTTTCACTCATAGAAGTGAAGGCAAAAGAACATATCCTGCACACTACTCTGTTGCACTTCCTTCCTCAAGGTCCAACTGAAGAGCAATCACAGTTGAAAATAATCTCACCTTTCACATGCTTTTCAAGTGAAGGCACAAATGTTAAGTGCTATCAGAGAAAACTGTGCTTCCTCTAAAGCTTCTCATTCTGTTTCACAATAAATGTATGTGCTTTGTGGAAGGAGGGTAAAGGGTCTACTATCTATTGTCCTACAAAAGATACAGGAAAGTCTTCTTTCCCAGGAGGGTAGTGCAACACTGAACAGATTACTCAGGCTGCAGAGCTGCAATACTTGGAATTCTCAAGACAGAGATAGACAAAGCTATGGCTGACCCAGTCTAATTATGACAGCAAAAGCTGTATGACCAGCAGGAGTTCAAACTAGAGGACCTCCAGATACCCTGGCAAACAAAATTCCTAATATTGCATTCACAGGTGACAATGGGACATATAACTGTAAAGCACTGAAGCTGCAAGGAAAATAATAAGACTCCATAAATGACTCTGGAGTTCTGAAACAGACCTCTGCAATGCTTTATTCTCCATTCAGAAATTTATTCTCAGCATGACCCTGCCCAAATAGCAAGTCTGTTTTGCCCAGATTCCAGATACTTCATCTGTAATTACAGCCCTACATGTCCTTCCCAGGTAGTTGTGGAGAGGACACTACTTGCAGAGTCTTGGAATCGCTAGGAAATATTCCTTATGCAACACACTAGAAGCACATTCCTAACCCACCCCAGCAAGCTGTGCATTTTATAAATTTTTTTTGTTTTGCTTTTTAAAGTCAGTGAGCAAGAAACGTGGGCTGAGAAAAAAAGTCCATTACGTTGCTGTTTCCCACACACTTGAGGAACCAGGAACACAAGAGCAGAGGTTGTTCTTGCAAAGCTCATTAGCATTTCAAGCTATTTTGCCAAAATCAAATCTAAATCAAAGCTTAAAACTTCCATTTCTCCTCCCACTGCAGAGGCAGCATTTGCAGTTCACAGCCAAAGCCGCACCTCACCCTGAGGTTTCCATGTAACCAGCAAAGTAAATCAGCAAAAGTAAAAACCAGCAAAGTAAAAGCTGGTGCTGCTTTTACTGAAGGCCTCCATCCCATTAAGATGTGGATCAATACTAGTAGGAATACTGCAAACTCAAGTGCTGACATACTAACTTTTACTGCTAAAGAGAAAAGGCCAAAAGGAGGGGAAAAAACATGTCATGTTCTTCATCTTGCAATACACAGTAGGAGCTAGTGAAAAGTCTGACAAGAAATTTGCTTTTTAAAAGTACTGAAGTTTTTGAAGTGATGCTGATATACACCCCTGGAAGAAAAGCAGCAAAATAGTTTTCAGGGTTTGCATTCATGTTGGACATTTATTGGAATCTGAAGATGCTAGGACAAATGTCATCAAGAGGAACAACAGCAGGGCTATACCCTGCAAAACGCTCCAGTTGAAGACAATGTCTGCAGCAGGTTTCAAAAGAAATAAAGGATTTGCTCTAGCAGACAAAAAGATGCTGTGTCTCAGAGATCTAAAGCAACTAATTGTTCAAGTTTTTAAAAATAGCACTAGCCAATGATTTTAACATTCATAAAAACACCTCAGGACACTAATTTTCTAATAAATAAGATTTTCACATGCAAGAACTCCACCCTGCACTGTCTCATTCTCTGTGCATATAATCCTTCTTCAGTAACAAAAAAGCCTAAAAAGGAAAAGACAGAGACTGGGCTTTTCTTCAGTTTTCACCATGACAGACACAACATCTACTGATTCAAGAGTCAGTAAACTATTTTTAACATCCCTTCAAAAAAACACACCCAAACTGCCATTGCCCTGTAGCTCTAACAGCAAGATTGGGAATAGTGACTATTCCTTGAGAATACAGGAATTCCTATTTATTGTAATGGAAATGTAAGACACCATCCCCTTTGTTAAAGAGGAATATCACTAAATATTTCTCTGAATCAGTAATTACAGAATGTTTCATATCTAAACTCACATGTTCAACTCCATGCAAGAGGATTTTTTAGCATCTAGCTGAAAAGCTAGAACAGCTGACACTATCCTGGGTACCAGCTGAAGATTATTTCTGCACCTTCTAAAAAGGAAAATCAAAAAATCCACCCTACAGATCAGTAAAAATGGGTGGCACTTTGTGTTATTTCTGTACCACATAGAGCCTGCTGACAGAGGGAGGAGAGCAGATGTTAGCATGACTGCAGTGCCAGCATCAAACACTCCAGTTAACAAATGAGGAGTTCTCTAAAGTGCTGGTGAAGATCTAACACTATATTTAATACTTAGTAAAAATTAGCCATAGACTCATTAGCTAATGATTTGCAGTGGACAGTTCAATTAACATAACTTGTGAAAGCAAATCTCTCAAACTGTATTTGTGTCTACATTGAAAAAGAGCCTCTTCTGCAAAGCAACTCAATAACCTTGGAGAAGTAATGAAACAAATATGTATCACAGCAAGTTCTAAAACAGGCCTACAAAGGTGTCCTGCTATGCCCTTTGTTTCAAGTGCAGCAGCAAAGATGAGGAGCACAGCACAGGGAAGGTTCTGTGATGAAAAAATAATAAGGAAGCAACTAAGCAATCCGTTGAGCAAGATGCAAGGAAAGAATAAGAAGTAGCCATCAGCTTAATTTGTCTCCAAAGGAAAATTTGAAGAACCAACAAATGGTCAAAACAACTCCAAAAGGTCTCTCTCAAAATTCAGGTTACTTATAATTTGTTCAGATACCAGAGTGGGACAAATCAAAACAGTGATACAGAGAGTAAGAGCTGGTAGGGGAAAAATAGCATTAACATTAACAAGAGAAGAAAGTAATTCCCAGACACTCAGGAGATCTATGACCCCTCAATAAGGAGGACAAAAATTTATCCTGAACTGGATAAGACAGTCAAATCTCTTTGGATTTTCCCATTATTGTTTTGTTTACTTGTGGAGAGAAAAGCTGACCAGTGTAAATGTAATGGAGACACAAGACCAGCTCTGAAACCAGATATGGAGAAGCAAAACTTTGCATCCTGAAGTCTGGAGGAAAAGGCACCCTCTTCCAGCTGGTAACTTGGCTACCGTTTTAAGAAATAAATGGATACAGAAGACCGTCAGAAAAAGAAAAAAAGCTAAGTTCTGCTTTCCTATTTTGGCAAGAATTCTCTTTAATATTTAGAGATTGTTGTATCAGGAAATGAAATTAAACATGTGGCATGGGATTTTTACTGCAATCTGTTCATCTAACTGTTCCCACTGTAGTCAATATTAAAACTCCCACCGACTACAGTGCCAATAGAATTAGGTCAACAATGACCATTTTGAAAAGCCATTTAATTATTAGTGCCAGCACTAGTGAGCCACGCAAGTTCATAAGAACCAAATTATATCAAACCAATTGTTCCACATTTTCAGCATATTAAAGTGCTTCATGCAATCCAATTTAAAATGAAAAATCAATTTCTATTGCAGAGGTTAGACACTTAAACACAAGAAAAATGCCAAATAATTGGTTGAGTGGCATCTACTAATATCCTTAAAGGTTGGCACTGGATTCAGTTACAGTGACATCATCCTGGGAACTTAATACAGTTTTGTATATGCTGCATGTATTTCGTAAGTTTTTAGTATTAATATTTCATTAAAGCAGTTCAGATTCTTCTAAACTTGTAAATGTCTATCTCTTCTCTTTTCTCCATGTGCGAGATAAAGGAGAGGGAACATCTGTCATCAGTCACAGGCCAATCTGGCCCAAATCAGGACAGACTGAAGGGGAAGTCCTTAAGGCACAACATAAGGAGACAACAAGAAATTTCAAGCACAAAGAAGCCATTCCTGGCACTAAGCATACTAGGATCATGGAGTAAACTCTCCAGCTATAACACTGGAAGTATTAAAAAAATTAATGAAATTGCAACAAGCACTGCTGCCCAGCTGGAAAGACAGGACATAGAAGAACAGATTTTGAACAAAGCTACTTAATGCAATAATTTATGGAGAAGTTGAGTAAGTCACCCAAGGCATGGTGCCTTTCCATCTTTCTATGTTCCTTTAAATGCTAAAATGCTAGTATTCCACTAACTTTTTCAAATGAACACCAGGGAAAACTGAACTCTATCATCTAAAACTTCCTAAAAAACAATAGACTGCTTAGTTACTAAAGGCTGCTCTGACCAGAATGAAACAAATTCCCCTGCCTTGATTACGTCTTAGAGGGCTGTTCAGAGGAAAATGTATTTATAAGATTAAAAATGGCACTTCAGAGGATCAAGTGTTTCAGAAACGCATCAGAAAAGAAGATTTGTCACCTGGCCAAGAAACAGCAGCACTTGTCTGTTAATGGCAAGGATAAATTGCTCTAGAGAAAGACTGATTTGTAATCCAAATAAAGCACCAACTTTTTTCTAGGTGCATTATCCAGTTGTCTCTACTGTAAGCACCTGACTGTGTGGTAGCCTTATAAGTTGATGACACTTCAGAATAAGACTCAATTACACTCAATAGCTACAGTGAATCATAAGAAAACAAGAACATCAGAGGCTAGATGAAGGATGAGAACCCCTAGCCCCCAGCCTGAATCTAGTGCATGAGTATTAAGGAAACCACTCATTTTATGAAAAATTAGGGTATTCAGTACTACAACTACCATCTCCTTTGCGACCCCTTGATGAACCATTCTCAAACATTCATCCCAACATGAGCGTGACCAGGGTAAACATCAATATGGCTAATTCTGACCACTTGGAAACTTCACAACAGGTGCTCACTGAACAAAGTTCATAATGCAAATATACAATCAGCTGCACCATCAGGCTTCAATACTAGAATAAAGTCTCAAAAGCAAGCTCCAACTTGCTTTTTTATAATATAGTACAAGGTTGTGCTACTGCACTTCCATTGGAAACGCAACTGCACAAACAACACTAAAGTGTTACACCAACAGGTTTAAAGAACACTAACCAGGTTTAAAGAACACTAACCATGGCCAACTGCAATCTAGTAGCAGCTTGCTTCATAATCACTCTAATTATCACCAGATATCACCTACTAGGTGACCTAGTTTGACTTGTTTCACAGATACAAAATAAAAGCAAAAGAAAAGCAGCTAACAGCTCAGAAATAGCAGAAAAACTTGGATGAAGAGCACCATCTTGACATCAAAGCTGTTTCTACAAGTCAAGGCAATCAACAATCTGGAATACAATGTGAGCTTTTCTGGCAAGTGTCATCCTTCAAAAGCACTAGTTCTTTCACCACCCTGCTATGAAGACACTTGCCTTGCTGGAATGTGACTTAATGGTAAAATAACCTTATGCTGGAACTGCTAGCAATATCCTGCAGTACCACTGCAAGGAAATAGTCACTGCCTGTCACTGCATCCAGGCAGTATTATTATACATTTAGACCAAGATAAGGGGAATATAAAAGACTGCCACAAAAGATAAAGATAAAAAGAATAAGGAAAATGAAGCTGCAGGCTACTATGAGTAGATCACAAGCCAAGCTAGAGACTCTCAGTAATCCTTGAAAAATGAAGTTCAAAGAGTAGATTCAGTATCAGTCCCATTCACACAGGACTTGTTAGCATTCTTAGCCTGCAACTGTGTTTAATATGATGAATATAATTAACATAAATTGCTATGTATCTGGAAGCAACATCCCAGTGCTAACAGCTCCAGAAACAAAAAGTTAAAAAAAAAACCACAGCAGAAAGTGACCACCAAGTTCCACAACTGAGGTCTGGTTTGAAAGTTAGTTTTGAGGAAGTCCATCTCCACCAACAATGACAAAGGGACATATGAGCCAGGAAACAGAATCAAATCCATAGATGAAAGGGTTCTGGGAAGAAAAAGGCAGGAAAACAAATAGCAATCCTCCTTTTACCATCTTTATCTGACTGTAAATAAACAAACTGATAATGAGAATGATACTTGTAGCTGCTCAAGTAAGATACAGGGATAAATTGTCCCAACTAAGAACTCCAGGAAGAACTTGTTACTCTTTCTGCAGTATACTGATGTGTCGTAGATCCTAAAAATCCATTACCTATCAGCATTTAAGTGGCATGAAGAGTCAATGTAGATTCTCACATCCCCTGCCATGTCTTTTGTAATCCTCAAATGTTAAACATCAGGATGTAAAGGGTAAAAAATTCAAAAACCAGCCTAGTTGCTTTTAGAAATCCCACTGTGCAGATATGCTGCTACATTTCTACCACTAAATCAAAAAGGCTACCATTGATCAAATAATTTGTCTTTCCCACCTTCACAATACCCAACGAGAACTTAGCACTTGGTATCCGATCCATCCTAAGGTGTCAAGTTTTCTCCTTAACCCTCAGATTATCCACCCTCTCCACAATAACAGAACTTGTCTTGCTGTTCTGGAGATGTAAATCTAGAGCTCCATACTTATACCAAGTCTCACAAAAACTTCTGTCCTTCCAATCTCTCCATGCCAAGAAAACCTGGAGCTTCTTTTGCAGAAGTTGAAGGTTGTCACAGTAATGAAAAAATTCCAAAATACAAGAAAGGCACAGTGAACAGCTGGGAAGGAGTGTAGTAAAGGAAAGTGGTGCCATATGAAGAGTTTGAGTTCTACCCATGTGCTCCTAGTAGCTGGTGTGTTTAAGGAAAAGAGTGGGTGCACTGTGAATTACTACATTTCCACAGATTAGTGCTCCCATTGCACCATGTCTCTTGTAAACAACAACACAGAGTCAGACTGAAAAGCTACAGACCAGATTTAAACATTCAGTTCCTTCATACGGGTAAGGTAGAAGTTATTGAAGTAACTGACAATCTCCAACATTCTGTCTCAGCCACCAAGCAAACCACATGCTTATTCTCACCATAACATGCAATTCTTTCCCAAAACACAATCCCACCATTCCACTAGAAAAGCAAGAAGGAGAACAGAATCCAAAACCAAAGCTACTATCCAGTGCACCCATATAGAATAACCACACCACTACAGCCACTGCCTCTCCTTCTCTCTCTCATTGTGTAATATTAATTAGGAACTGAGTGAACTACCATTTTCAGGTACAATCCACAGCTAACAAGAAACCATACTTTAAGACACTACAAAACAAAGTTGTTTGCCTGGATATCTCACATGAATGTCCAATCAGCTGTGTATATTTCTCCCTAAGAAGTTAAATCCATCAAAAACTTTAATCAAAATGCCAGCCTGAAGTGGAATATCAACTACGACACAAAACAAGCTCCCAAAACAATCACTGAGGAGGTTAGAGGAACAATCTACCATACTACTTTCCATAATACACAAAATTGTATTAAAAATTTCAGAAGTGAGACTTCCAGCTTTGATGCAATTGCAGTCAGCTGGCAGACTACAATCTTAGAACCTTTTAAGGGAAGAGTCTATTGGAGCAACTCAGATTTGGCAGTTCTTGCTGTGACAGTCTCAATAAAGCAGCCAAAAATGGCAGAAGACAGTCATGGTATACATGCATGTATTTTATGCACTTGAAAAGAGACCCCTGCAAGATGTTAATTTCAGAGATTACAAGTCTTGGTCCTGAACATGCCTTAAACATCTTTGGTAAGTGTTTCATCATCTCTGCAGAGCAAGAGTCATCTTCCACAAAACTAAAACGTCCATTATGGTCCCAGTAAAACACTGTCTAGAGTGCTCATATTTTCTCTGAGTGCTCAGTGGCATCTCCAAAGAAATCAAAAAGAGACCACCAGAAAAGAGATTTCAGGTAGGTAAAGCCCCTCTTGTTGTAAATACATAATAAAGACCTTCCTAGTCTGTGCCAATGGCACAGCTAAATGGATCCACTCCAACACAGATCCTCTTGGAAAGAAAGAGGAGAGAGTAGAAAGGGGTAAAGCTGCAGACGTTAAAAACATGTAGTCTTCAAGCTCCTTTGTATCTGTATTTTACCAGGCAGCTCACTCTCAAAACAAGGGAGAAGAATCAACCACAGTCACACTGTCTGCCTCAACTTTAAAGAACTTGAGTGAAGGATGTGAACAAGGCTGCCAGACAGCGATGTGCTGCACTCTCCTGAACATCTGCTTTTCAGCCTGACAGATGAAACACACCTGTATCTGCTCCCACACTTACTGCAGACAAAATGGAATAAAGATGGACAGAATTTATCTGCAGAAACAGCTTCACATTCCAATTACAGCGATGAATTTAGATTTACACATTTAAAAAAAAATTAGTGTGGGATATCCAAGAAGTCCTAGAAGCATCACTTGCAGTCTCTAGCATTAGGTCTGTTATAGACCAAAGGAAGTATCTATAAAAGATTCAGTCCAATTTACTGAAGAAATCAAAAGAAAATATAGTTCAGCTCTATAAATCTGAAGTTTACTATGCAATCCAAACATAAAACACTCCAAAAAGACCTTGAAACTAGAAAATATAACATCTATGATTTGTTTATGAAGAGCTCATTTTTAACAATTATGCTGAAGACTAAAGTGGTGCAATTCTCCTTTCAGAGATTTTTATCACAGAATACAAGAAGTCATTCAATTTCAGGTTAGGATTCTGCTAAAACTAACCTTAAAACCCACTCATATCAATTAATCTGGTAATAACCTAACAGTACAGTCTGTATAGATATTGCAAACAGTATTAATGCTTTTATGCAGACATGACTAAGTTTACAGTTGTCAGTTGTATTCCATAAGCAGTTAGATGACAACAGTGACAAGTTAAACACAAGGTAGTGCATGTAGATAGAAAATACCTTATTAGACAAAATATCACAGTTATAGCTTGTGTCTCCCTCCTCCTCTCCTGTCCATAAAAGCTAGTGTAATAGTAGCTTATTATTAATAACGATACAAAAAAATCACTCTACATTCTTACACCAGTGCTACTGCCATTGCAAGCACAAACTATATGTATCAATTAATTAATTCAAATGAGATTCTGGAGAAACTGGATGAAGAGAATGACACCACTAGACTGACACTCACAGAGACAAGTTTCAGCTTAGAGGCCATATGCACACAGTGTGGAGGCCAATTTTTTCTTTCCTCTTACTAGGTCATTAGCTAAGCAAAGCTGAAGAGACAATGAATCATAGAGAAAAAAACCCTCAGAACACCACAAAAAAATGGAGGAGGAAGGCTTGTCTACCAGGCACTCTGCACAACACAGCGCTTGCTTCTGACCCAGAGCTTCATAGTAAATGGCTGAACTAAATGGCATTTAATGTCCCTTATACCTTTCTTCTGATCTCTATAAAAATGGAAGAAGAGAGAATATTTACCAATTACATTAACCAGTTCAAAAAGTTAAAGCACCAAAGCAGCTTGCTACAGCTTTCAAATTAAAATACAGTTTTTAAAGTATATCCTTAGATTCCAGGAGAAGGAGCATGAGCTGCAGACAGCTAGACACAAGAGCAGCTCTCTGTCCCTCAACAGATCTGGGCAACAGGGAAGCCAGATCATCTAGATTGGATCAAGAAAGGAACACATCAAGGAATACGCAGCTTTCCTCAGCAGAGAAAGAGGGACAGAGGAGCCAAAAGGAGAAGAAAGAACACTGTATAAGAGATTTCATTATGAAGTGTCAGCAGAAGAAATCAAATGAGTCACAAGACATGTTCCAGCTCTAAGAAACCCCATACACCAGCTCCCTCTAATCAGCCAGGAGATATAACAAAGCAGAGAAGGAAAAAGACGGTATGTCTTGAATGCACAGACCAGAATTCAATACAAAATATTCAACCAACAAATTCAGACACTGCACAGGAAGGAATTAACACTTCTTTTTGCTCAGTATGAAAGACAACCTTAGCATGGTTGATTGAATTGCTTCCCTGACTGGGTGCTCTTAGCTGTGTGCACATTATCTGCAGGGGAACTCACTTCCCTGCAGGCATTTTTTTTTACCATCCCAGCAGAACAAGTACTCCAAACAAATGAAATCGAATAATGGAAATACTGAAGCATATGCCTGTGACACATGCCTCACAAAATGGGCATAGCAGTAACCATGTCTCTGACCTTCTAGACGATAAAGCTTCTTGGGAAAAGCTACTAACAACAGCTCATCTGCATTATTTCTCCTCATTTACATTTTACACAAACAAGGCCACAATGACATAAGACAACATTCACTCATACTGTACTTCTGAATATTTAATTGTTGAAGCGTGAAACAGCAGCTTTACAGAACAACATTCCAGCAGGGGAAAAATGTTTACCACGACTTAAAAAGTCAGAAAGGAACTATTACGTTGCTTTTCAGGAATAGCTAGTGTTACCAGCATCCTTTATAAAAGGGACTTCACAAAGGGCAGAGATACAAAGGGCAGGGAACTTTAACATCATCCCTTCTCAAGTATGTGCCACTGAACCAAGTGACTATGAAAGCTGATAGTAGCAAAGCTGACAGCATCCTCTGCTGGCAGCAGCAACAAAAAAGGCCAGATTTTCAAAAAGTTTATAGCTCCTGTCAAACACAACACACTACCTACCTCTATAGACTACTTCTATGACTGTGCTCAGAATCATCCTATGTTTTAATCACACTGTATGCAAGGAAGGGGGGGGGGGGGAAGCAAAGAGGAGGAAAATCAGTGAAATTCTTACAGTACCCACAGAAAATCCCATATTTAAAAGAAAACTACTTAGCAGACAAGAAATTATCATATTCTCTTTTCTGCTAAAGTGGATTTTAATCTAAATTCTTATGCTTTTGGTTGTCTCCATACCATTTAAACAATATGTTACTGTACTTCCAGGACTGCTGTTCTAAAGTCTGGATGCTGGACTATTCCTCACTTTGACACAAGAGGCCATTTGTTCTCCTCCTTACAGGAAACTAAGCCTTAACACAGAATCACAATCATTAAGTATTCCACAAAACCAATATTAGGAATGTCCGCTAATTTGACAAAGTTGTACCAATAGAGCAAATGAAAGTAACAGAACATGTCTGACTTTGTCCTACAGCCTTAAACCAAAGAGTTCAGTGATTCCTGTTCTGTCTCAACATTTGAAGGCTCTAACAAACTCTTAGGTTCCCATCCGTTCTGTGAGAGAAAAAGATTCCCCTTTTCTTTACTTAACTCATCTTTCAAATCTAATTGAGATAGCCTGGTGTGTTCAAGTTAGTCTAAAGCATCCTTAATTTCAATAACAGAAATGCCAAGACCCATTTGTAGCAATCATGCTCTAATTATTGATTGAATGACTTAACTGTTCCTACAGGAAGCCTGAGATGTCTTTGATTAGTAAACAGTAGGAAGCCACAAAGTAGTCTTGTACTGACAAAGAGGTCGAGCAAGAACAAGGGAGCATATACACTTACTCAAAATCTTCAAATTCCAGATCATTTCCCTCTACAGAAGGACTTGAGTTCTCTGAGGTGGAAGAAGAGGAGGAGGAAGAGCGGAGACGGTTTTGTTGGTACCGCATAGAGCGCTGTCGGATACTGTCCCTCCGGGAAAGATACTGGATCATCCTCTGAGCATAATACGCAGCAGGAGACAACCTGAGGGAGAGACAGATACACAGACACAAGTACATAATGATAACCAATCCTATTTTTCCTTTTGGGCTCCAAGTGCCAGAACAGTAACAGCATATCACAAAATCATCTGTTTGCACTTAATCCATGAGTAAGACACAACAAATGAAGTTACCAAAGTAATTTTCTGTTTATACACTACACTCTCATGTGATTCCCTTGCTGTGCAAACAGAAGCAATAGAAAGTACCTATAAACAAAAAGCTCATCCACAGCACAGAGAAGTTTGCTTCCCAAGACTCTTTGGAGTCCACAGTTTCATTTATTATCAGTTTACATGAGTAATTACAGTGCACATTCCTGATAAAAATCAAGACCACTCCTAACATGAACTCTTACAATGCCAAACAGCAGTAGTGTTCAAACAAATATCAAAGGAAGATGCTGTTATGAGAGTACTTCAGGAACACCATGAAGTATCAAGCAGGAAAAGGAAGGGTTTTAGCTACTTCATAATCCAAAGGGTAGTGGCAATTTCACTAGATTCACTAGACATATGCTAAACAGAAGCATTAAAGGCCTTGCATCCCATCTGAAAGAAAATCTTTTCCTCTGCAACTAACTCCTAATTCACTCTGATGCATAAGTTGGCCTCTGTTTGCATTAGCTATCACATGCCAGTATTACCCCTTTCCTTGATTCCAGACAGGTAAAGAGGGACCTTGACAGGCTTGAGAGGTGGGCCCATGCCAACCTCATGAAGTTTAAAAAGGCCAAGTGCAAGGTCCTGTACCTGGGTCAAAG
>VZTY01013597.1:128160-167809 GCA_013400935.1 Turnix velox
AGCCTGATCTAGTGGGAGGTGTCCTTTCCTATGGCAGGGGGGTTAGAACTCGATGATCTTTAAGGTCCCTTCCAACCCAAACTATTCTATGATTCTATGTTACATTTCTTACTCCACATATATCCATTAGCTCTTGGCACATGATTTCTGTGACATAATTACTCAGTATTAAAGACCAGATATCTCATATGCTTGAATAATGATTTCTTTAGCCTTAGTTGGATTAGACTTTAAATCTAATTTAAGGAGGAGAAGGAAAGAGAACAACCCTTCCCAAGTAATTAGATATGAAGTGTTCAATGCTTCAACTTCCGTCTCTCTCCTTGTCCCCCCCTTCCACATTTCTGTTTGTATTTTTGTGATCCTCAGAAGTATCAGCCTGGTAACTCAAACTGAACAAAAAAGAACAAAATCAATCTCATTTCCTGCAGAGACACCACAGGCAAAAAAATCAATAAAAATTAGAGCTGTTCTTCTCATTAATCTACAAAAAAAAAAGTGTGAACAGTTTTAAACAAAGAAAAATAAAACAAAACAGCTTAAAATGAACTGTGAATTCCAAAAGAGTTTTAGAGATGAAAATATACTCATTTGCAATCACCTAGTGGTAGCCTGTCTGCCTCACAGGAACACTACCCATCTTCAGAACAGAATTTCAACATAAAATCCTTTTTACAGTGGACCTCACCAGCAGCCATGAAGACTCTTAAAGACATGTTCAAATTTATAGTGACCAACAGCACACAGTTTTATTGCATTACATTGCAACTAGTGACAAAAATGAAACTCCATAATCATCTCAATAATACTCATTTTTCTTCCTTCCAGAGCCGTACTGATTCAGGGGAATGTTCTGGGAATAAGATTTTGCTTATATGTGGGTAAGTTTCACATCCACAACAGCATGAGGAGCAAACAACAAGACTGAATCCGATAAAGCACTCTGCTCCCTAAAGTCTTATAACAATTTAAAACTAGATTTAATAGTATTTCTAGAGACTGTTCCCTAGAGTGGTATGAAAGAAACACACTAATTGTTCAAGGATTAGATTGTAATTATGTTGTTTTGGCTGCCATCAAGGACATTGTCTCCCATTACACAAAGAGAGAAGGTAGCCAGAAAGAGGGAATTGGAAATCATGTAGGAAATGAGAGAACATCTTCCCTAAGGTTACCCCACTTCCCTGTTACCCCACTATGTCGAGTTCCTGGTAGAGTCAGATTGCAGGCTCAGGGGTCTAAAGATGTTAGTCAGTAAGCAGCCAAAGGGTAAGGAGAAACCACACGTTCAGTTTGTTTTGGATTCCTCCTGGATCTTTTATGCACTATTTGAATAGTTAGAGCTGCTTGTGCTTATATAACTTTGAAGGCCGCAACTGTATAAACACAGTACTTTCCTCTACCCCCCTGAAGACTCAATAGGCCAAGTAAAGAAAAGCAAGGCATTACTGCAGTGCACTCAAACACAGAGCTGTTCTCTTCTTTGGCCTTTACCACAAGCCAAAGTCTCTGTGTATGCCTAAAAATAAGCCTACAGCACAATATGTGCACATAAGAAAGGAACACAGAAACAAGGCAACACTGGAATACATGAACAGTGATCTTGTCAGCTGAGCACTGCAACCACTGAAACCTTTTTCATCACTAATATCACACCTACATTAAATTTTGCAGATAGGTATGAAGAACGAGTTTCATAGACATTTCCATCTCCCAAATTAGGCAGCATATCACAGGAAAAAATAAATCACAATACTTGTTAGAAGAATGAGGAAGAAGAAGCAATAAAGGCTGTCCATAATGGATGACAGGATGCCAGATTGAGCTTCTTGACAGCACATGATGGTATGTAGACAGGAGAGATTGTGAAAAAGATTTGTGAGGAAATGACAAGAAGCTTACCTCTGATATATAAAGGTGTGTGGGATCAAATATAAAAGGGCATGGAAAAAACATATTCAAAGCAATAGAGTAAGGAATTAATCTTTGCAGATAAGTACATGCATGAGCATAGAAAGGAATAGCCTATTTTTCAGGCTCTGTTCTTGGGATACAGTGATGACATAAATCAGAACCAGAGCCAACAGCCTTCCTCTTCAGTTCATTAAGCACAACTGTAAATGAGCTCCTGACCAAACTCAACCCACCAACATACACCAGTCACAGAGGATGTATTTTCCATTTCTTTCTTACCTGCACTTCTAACACAGGAGCAAACCACAAAAGCAGGTAGAAGTTACGGAGTAATTTTCACACCAAGTTTGTATTCACAGTACAACAAGCTGCACTTGACAGCATCACAAGAGCTAACTGAGTCTGAGGTAGCTGGATCACATTTACTGGAGTAGACTGTTCAGAAGAGGAGAGGATATGCTGCTACATGTGACTAGCACAAAACAATGCACAGAATGGGAAAAATGCTGAGGCACAAAAACCAGAACCCAACAGCTTCTGCCTCATCCAGCCACCACATCACTAAGGGGCAGTCTAGGGCATCCTCTAGACACCCAGCACTGGGTGGCCAGTAAGAAATGGAAAAGAGGGAAGGACATATAGAAACATGTGGAAAATGATAGAATAGCAAGAAGACCTTATTGAAGTTCATCAAGGCTACTGAGAAATACAGCTACAGCCAGCATCAGAATATTCACTGTAAATCCAAGGGAACCTCAAAAAAAAAAAACCCTTCTGTTCTAGATAATTGAAATATGGCCACATTACAGCCAGTAGATGCAGAATCAAAACTAAAACATACATGCTCTTCAAAATAAAATTTTCAGTTGCCTTCACTGGAGACACCGCAGGCTTCAGGAGGTGTATGTATTTCTAGTATGTATTTAGATACACATACATGTGCAGATGAACACTGCAACTTAAATAACAAAGCAGAAAAGTGAAACTAAGAAAATCTGAAAGTCATAGAACCATAGAATAGTTCGGGTTGGAAGGGACCTTAAAGATCATCGAGTTCCAACCCCCCTGCCATAGGCAGGGACACCTCCCATGACAGAGAGTCATGACTCTCTTTTACAGACTTACAACCTGCCAAACTCTGAATGCAGTAACACTCCTCTTAACCACATTCCCAATTTCTAAAAAGATAAAGGGAAAGATAAAAAGATCCTACTAGCCTAGCACACAAGTAAGGTTTATGAAGAAAGTCTTATCTTAGTCCACTCAAACATGCAGCTCATGTCATTCATGCACCTATAAACATCATCCTCAGAAAGGACAGCAACACTTATTTAAATTAACTAACCCTCTGAAAAGAGGTTTCAACACTGGACTTTTCTTTCAAAGTCCCTTATAAATTCAAGCTACTATAACTTCTACCAAAGCTTAGAAAAATTCAAACAGTCACATGAAGAGGATCATATATATCAGTTCAGAAATGGCTTCAAGTAGAAAAGTATTTTTGACAATGCTTCTTATGCTAGTAAATGTCTCAGGCAGCAATTACTTTTAAGAAATTTTATTGAGCTTTATCATAGGAGAGATCTGACAGAAGGAAACAAAAAAAAAACTACCAAAAAAACAACAACAAAAAAACCCCAAAAACACAAACCCACACTAACTTCGGCAGGCTCTCCTTTTCTTCTCTAAAAGGCAGCTCCCAAAGAGCCGGAACCAGCTCTTACAATTACTGCTTAATAAATCTGTCTGTTTTGGGTTACACATTCCAGAAATAAGGAATGGTGCACTTCCAGCCATTTAGCAGCTCTCAACATTTATAAATGACCTGAATGTACTAACACCTTTTAATTAACATTTGCAAAATATCATTTTCCTCTTTCCAGTCAGATCAATCCCTTTACCTGTCACTTAATCAATTGCCATTTAGTAAGCTTTTACATTTATCAGCTTCACTTTGACACATATTTGCCAAGACCTTCTACAGTTACCTATGTTGGTTTCGCAATGACCTTATGCAAAGGCAGCACATTGTACCTTACTTTCACCTCACCACAGTTTTATTTACATCATTTCTGAGTTTTTGTTACCAACATAAAAAGTGATTTTTAAACAAACCAAACCCACCACCAACAAAAACAAACCAACCCAAAACAAAAAATCAACAAAAAAAGAACAAACCAAAACCAAACAACCACCTCCCTCAAGAACATAGATATTCAATTCTCATACATTGGTATTCCTGCAATTTCCTTTATAATTAATCCCAGTGGACTACAGTTCATGCAGCTATGGCAGAGGCTCCCTAAGAGGCTAAATCAGATCTATTTTGCAGTTCGTGAATTTTCCTCATTCATAGCTTTGTTAAAACCATCTAAAGAAAGCTTATTTGTCACAATTTATTCCTTGAAAGCTTTCAAAGCTGCCTGCTGTTCACAATTCTATCATTCTTTCTGACAAAGTCCGTGGGTCACATTATCCCATCTGTTGCTTTATAATACACTAAGTAAAAACTGCAAAGATCATTCCTTTCCATTTTTGATAACTCTGCCATGCTTGCTTTTTCCAGTTCTCTGAAACTCTCACACCTTTTCTGGAGTTTAAGGAGCACTGCAGGTGTTTCTATGTCTAATGTCAACGATTCATGACTCTTCAGAAATAACTGTCAGTATTCTGTTCTTAGTTTATACTTTGCATTCTGATTATATTCTCTCATAGGGATATATTAATGGAAAAATTCTATTCTTCTGAGCATGTTGCCTGCTNATTCTTCTATACTTTGCATTCTGATTATATTCTCTCATAGGGATATATTAATGGAAAAATTCTATTCTTCTGAGCATGTTGCCTGCTCATATCAGCTCCTAACTGCCTTGATTGCACTCTCCCTTACTCCTGAATGGACAATTTGGATTTCCTTAATTTTTCCTCAGAAGTTATTTCAAAGTTATTGTTATCATCTCATTTACTCTTGGACCTGCTTGCCATCTAGTGTTCTCTATCACAGATTATCTTGGTAATTCTCATGTGCTTACTTCAACAGCAATTTCATCCTTTATTTATTCCCATGCATACTTCAAAGCATCTTCTAATTTGATTTGCATCCTGACACCGTGGTCACTGAGGAGGAGATGGACCCTCTCTCCCCAAAAGGATTTGGTGAGTTAAAATAAAGTTGTTATGCTGTTGTCTATGAAACTTTAATATCTTTAAATTGCAATTAGCTCTTACCTGGCTGGATCTGGGTAGATTGGGTGTTCCCGGGACCCTGCTCCATCATAGCGAGATAATGAAATGAGGGAAGACTCCAGCAACCTTCTGGAAAGGGAAAACAAAAGACAAAGTCAAAGACCATTCAGGAACACTTCTGAAACCTCTTAAGACTATTTTTACCATGACTGCAGGAACTCTAAGAAACACCAAACCATCCACTGTTGGTCTATGTGTTTTCACTCTGTATCTGTTCAAAGTAGATTTTCAGCACACAGGAGAAAAAACACTTTGAGTAAGGAAGACTGGTGGTACCAAACCCACTTCCAAATCTCAAAAGAAATACTCAAAGACACTACTACTCTTGCATAGATGAGACAACACTATTTATCAGGATAATAAATAATAATGCTGCATTGGCCATTAGTCAAATTCTTACCTACTTAAAGGCAGCTACATAGGGAACAGGCCAAGGAGCACAGTACAAAGAACACAACATGGCATGTGTACTTTATGAGCACTGCTGGTGTTTACCCACAGTAAACCATTTAATCTTAATCTCAAGGCTCAAAAAGAGAAGTATTCAGCTACAAAGTAATGTTCATTTCCTCTATATCTTAATCAGCTACAGTGAGAGATACCAAATATTCACTCAAGAAGAAAATGTATGCAAAGGCAGCCAAACAGCTTGAATGTGTGAGAAGCAAGTCTGAGTCAGGAAAGCAGCAGAATCAAAGTATATCTCAGGAACACGTCCTCCATTCTGCCTTCTACATGCATCTTCATCTTATCATAAATCAGAGGACAGCATTGTTTCAAGACTGACTCATTCAAGCCTGTTGCAGCCATTAGATTAACAAGAGAGAAGATTTTGGGAAGGCGTGGAGAGAGGAAAAATCAACTGCCAAAGCTTATAAGGTTGCCGAGTTCCCTTTCAAGTCTTTTTGAAAATAAAATTTAACAGTAGCTCCAAGGCAAGTCTTCCTAACTTAAATGAAAACTGTCATGGTTTGAAAGTCAAAGTACTCCAACATCACATCTGTGCTATTCACCCACACACACAATTGGTGAGAAAGATTCAAACCTTTCAGTCTTAGCCCCACACTCATAATTTGCGCACAACATTCGTGATGCAGGACAGCAAGTATCAACACAGGAAGCAGGAAGAAAGATCAGATATAACCCACATCCAGCTTCCCATTTATAGCCAGATAAAGACAGTAGAAATGCAAATGAGACATGTTTTTTTCCCCAGCAGGAGCCCCCTCATCAGGAACTCAATACAACTCTTCACTACTCGCCAGCATTTTTTAAGTTTACTTCAATTTTACTTTCTAAATCTCGAATACAAAAACCAGCAAGAGATCACTCCAGTTACTTGGAAAAGCATGCATGAGCTCAAGAGACTCAGTGTTGCAATGCACTGTGACTCTAAACAAGGCAAGAAATCATGTCCTCTCCAGCACAAAGATGCTTGGCAACCATTTCTCTTATTCAAGAATCATTATTAAATCTCTCAAACTTCAAGATTAATTAATTCGAAATTGCCAAGTCAAAAACTCTATCCTTCAACAATACTAGATAATAGGAATAACTTCAAACTGCTGAAAATTCTCATACTCCAATCCTGCCTTATCAAACCTCCCTCCAACTCCAAATATGTAAATCAATAAACGCAACAATAGTTAATCCAGAACAAACACAGAAAATGCTTTATGAAGTAATACCTGAAGTTCTATACCTATCACCTGCACCACACAAACTGCTTTTATTCTTTCTGAAGGGAAAAACAGACATCTTAAATTGTCCTAAGACTGTACCCTCTCACACCACAAAGCAATGAACAGGCAAATATAAACATATAAAGAAAAAAACCCAACCAAACAAACAAGGCAATGTGCAGTCTCATGAGAATCAGATGGACCACCTCTGTCCAAAGAATAACATTGTCTGTACTGAAATTAAAGTATTAAACAGAAACAAAATCTATTCTTTAACTATCTTGACTGAGCCTTTGAGGCCCACATTACACATCCAAACACATTTGGTACTGACTAATGGGTTCAATAATAGATATGCTGCTATAATCATCAATAATGTGGCCTATGTGTGACACTGGTAGTGTTACTAGTATCACCCAGGAAAGCACAGATGAATGTTTTCAAGTTCATGCTGTACTCTATCGAGTCTTAAGTGTCACATTCATATTTCTTGCCACGAAAAGTCCCAGAAGAAATACAGACCACTAGTTATTTGTAAGCACGAACTGTAAAGTAGCCCAGTATCCCATCACAGTAAATGCTGAGGTTGGGAGCAACTCTGTTAAGTTCAGTAAATATAATTCATAGATAAACAGGAGCAGCTCCGTGACAGAGAATCACTAGCCACCAAACATTTACGCTTCCAACAGAGAAGCATGCAAAGAGAGAACAGAAGTCCATATTGCTTGTATCTCCTTTTGACACATTTCAGTAGATAATGCTTGACTCCTGAATCCTTTCTGGATTACAAGCACTTTCCCTCTCCAACATTCTCCATTTTTGCTACCCAGATATATAACAGGCTAACACTAGGCTCTGTGGAAGCAATTGCTCCACTATCTCTGTCTAGACAATATGAAATTGTCACAAATGACATCTCAAGTACAATTAGCAGAAAAACTGCAATTTCTACTCTCCTCCCCCGCTCACAGGGGAAAAAAAATTTAAAAATCACACATTATCATCCTCCAGGTTGTCATTCAATGCTAAAATGATGAAAATTAACTCTGCTCACCCCGAGAGATGCTTCTAGCCCAGCTTGCTAAAATAGGAGGGGGCAGACTGAAGGGTTTTTCGTCACTGTATTTGTTTGTTTTTATTAAAGCTACTACAAAAAGATAAAAATTGCCTCTGTACAGAAGTACTGAGATCTCAACAGACTCCTTTTCCATAAGGCATTAGTAACTATGGAACCACCACTCTGCACTCACTCTGTTACTTTGGGTCTGCAGAGAGCAGCAACCAGGAGCAGGAGAGAAAAGGAAGCAAGGTCCAAGCTACAGATCACCTTTAGGCAAGGTAAAGGGAAAGGGAGTGCACACACACAAAAAGGTACACAACAAGTTATAAGCAGAAAAGGGAAAATTCTGAGGAATTAAGCAGTTGCATGCCAGAAGCTGTAGCTTGAGGGGGAAAAAAAGAAGAGTCATGAAGCAGCCTCCTCATCAGTGCATCAGCCATTGGACTATACCCACATTTTCCCCATGGGGGCGAGGATCACCACCAAAAGCCTCCTGGGACAGAGTGATTCATCGACACAGGCTTCAAAAAGATAGTTAAGTGTGGTAAATTTAACTTCTCAGTAATAGTTTTTAAGGACGTGCAATTCCTACGCCACATCTTTGATTTGCTTTGACAGCAGGTACATTACTGGGTAGCACTTACTCTAAATGACACCAAGGGAAGGGCTTTCCTCCCCATCCAAAAGGGAGGCAGGTACTAACAAACAGCACTGAGGCTGTTTACTTATACAGAAAGGGTGTTCAGTGAGTTGCCATCCTCTTAAGCTGCTGCTGCACACCAACAACCAAAGAAAACTAGTAAAATGAAACAAGCTGTCCTGGTTCTCCCAGCTTTCAGTTATGACTGGCCTAACAGATCCAGTCATTGTTACCCTTTGAAGCAGAAATATACAGACATTTCTGTCAGCTTCTGCAAGTTTCTTCCTCTGGTTGTAGATCTTCCCTGAAAAGGCTTTTATGAACCCTACTGCCCATGCAGAAGTGAAATTCCCACTGCTTCATATTTTCATCCTTTATGCAGGCCTCTAAATTATAGCCAGCAGATAGCTCTCCTGCACACTTCCCCCTGTAGCTGTGCTCCAGCAGTTCCTCACAGGAACATGAAGAACATCAATAGTTTAAAACTAGATTCTTTACAGTCACCTTCATCTTACAGCAAAACAATGTTTAAACCTAAAAATAAGAAAGCTGAAGACAGATCAATGTTTTCCAGCTACCCAATAACACTGCTAACTTTGCTCCAATTGTAAGCTAAATTATTAACTGTTAAAAAGCCAAATTAATTCTTCAAGATCAATTATAGCCTCAGTAGAACACTTGAAAATTATTTGGAAAAATTCTCAACCAACTCTATCCACTGGCTTGTTTCATTCCCCTGTCAAACACCTCAGAAAAACAGGGGGAAACTGAGATAACTCTGTACTGTGTTGCATACTTTAAAAGAGCAAACTGAAATCACACATGAAGAAACCATCGAACATTTTATTTCGTAGCTCTGTTGACAAGAACTTCAGAACTTTTATGGGAAACAAAAAACTATTGCCATCACCAGTTTCACAGAAAAGCTTAAAATATAAAAAGCAATCAGTACGCAGTCCTAAAGATTGCATGAAAAGATGATTTCTAAAATAAATCTTTAACACAATCTCCTCCAATGCTTCTAATCTAAGATTGGAGGATTGTTTCTGCTTTCACATAGTTGTGGTTAGACATATTTAGCCTGGCATCAAGAATGAATTAAGATAGGTCACATGCAGATGATTAGAAGAGGTAATCAAAATGGTCAAATTTTTCTAGAGGCAACCTACCAACGAAAACCTCTACAATTCTCCAGTTGTCTGTTAACTCCTCCATCCTCTTGTTCACATCTTTGCTATCCTCATAGAGAAATGAGAGTTGGTGGTTGCCTTTCTTATGAGCATCCAACCCCTGGTAGGCATACTTTTCATCACATGTGATGAAAGATACATTCCAAACACAGCTTTTCTAGAACACTTTGTTCTGTTTATGAGAAAGAACTTGCACTAACTTGTGCTAACTCAGAAGGGCAAGCATGCACAGAGTTGACATCTTTCCCAGTTGAAAGAGTAAAACTGCCAGAGTAGCAGGTTTGGTGTAGAAACTACCACAAATAAAACCCATCTTTCCCTCTTCACTAACTCTAGGTAAGAATCCTGTAGAAAACAGGGTGTAAGGATTTCTCAGTCAGAAAACAAACAGCACATCTTCAAACAGGATGAGACTGCACCTTTGCAGTTCACAGGGAGGATCAGTGACTGAGAAGTACAAAAGACTTTTTAAAGTGGCCCCAACCTATTACTTCACCTGCTGACAAAGGCCACGTATCAGAACAAAAGATGAGAGAGATTTATGCAGAGAACCGAGGGAATGATTAATGCTTTATTTCAACAGACATGAAGCAGCACACATCCATGATAAGCATTAAAAGGCATGAGCAGTTATGGCAGCACTCATTAGTTTGGCAATAACTCCAACACAAAAGAATGATGAAAGTTCTCACACTTTCATTTTTCAGGGGCAAAACTTTAGGGACAAGGAGAGAAGAAACTGAAATCAGCTCACACTAATGTAGGTGCTGATTTACTCTAAAACATGAGCTTTACAACCAGCTCACAAAACGGGGCAGGCACTTCAGCCAAGTTTAAGATGGACAATGCATTCCTCCACCTACATCCTTAACAACACATGATATCAGAAATTCATCTAGAAGGAATCATCATGGGTATGATGACAGGCTTGAACAAATTGCCTGAACATAGCCAGTACACTGACCTCCCTCAGCCTGCACAGAGCTTTATTCTTCTGAGGGCATGCTTCAAATTCTCCTTTTTTTGGGAGTTCCCAGTTCCACAGATTGTGAGGACAGCAGAAATCTCTGCTTACCCACACACACAGATCTGTGTCAGCTTCTGAGATAATTACAAAGGGCTCCTGCTTCTCCATAGGGAACTGAAGAGGAGGTGTCTTTCCTGAGGGGGCAGAAGCCATGCGGTTATCCCCATAGGCTTCTCTAAGGCTATGAAAACAAAGGTGTCACCACACATCAGTCACTTCCTTTAAAATACTTTTGTTCACACTGGAGTAATGAAGATAGTTCAAGTAAACAGATGACCAGCAGGGCAGTTCAACCACTTGCCCTAACCCTCCTGCTTCAGGAAGACAGGGGAAGGATTTCAAACTAATGCATTTCAAGCAGAGAAATGAGTCATTCTCCTGGCAGATAATGAACCCTATTTATTCATAGATTTCAGTTCCAGCAGGTGCTTTCTCAAGAAGAATGAGAGAGGGTCAGTTACATCATCACATAGACAGTCATTTGGTGCAATCAGTTATATATGTACGTGGAAAATGTTTAAAATGTTAGCTATCCAACAGACCAGAACAGCTTGACTTGAGAAATCTAGAGTCATCACTATTTTGGTTACAGTTATATTTCCAAGTCAGATCTCTGATCCCTCTCAGTCCTTTTGCTCTAGGCCCAGGGAGCAGACACATGCTGCTCCACTGCCACTTCTCCAACCCAGATTCTCTAATAAGGAGCAAATAATTAGATGAGGGTACTTTGTCCCCAGGCACACCATGCAGTGCGCATTTATAAAGAGTGTGAAAAATGAGTGCATGCAAGCAATATATGTGAATGCACAACTAAAGATTAAGGGCACGTATTAGCATATAAAAAAGAGACACACTGTACTGCCAGCACCTCCAGCTCCCCACACTCCAGAAAGATACACAGAGCTTGCAAGGCCTGAAACAGAAGGTCTGAGAGCCCACCCAAAGGCAAAAGGAAAATAGAGCAAAACTTAGAGATTGCTTTTACATTACTTATCTGAAGCCAGACAACAAGCTCTAGGAACCAGAGATAGATAATTTAAGCAAACGAAAGACCACCATTAATCATAACCTGAGCATCATCCCCTAGACAAAAGACTACAAGTAGATTAACAAATCTGGAATAGGAGCAACTGTTTTGGGTTAGTTCAGGTTGTCTGGACTTGCTGCCCTTCCTGCAGTTGACCGGGAAGCCATGTCACACAGCACAGGAGACCTACAACCTCACAAAGGATGGTTTTCAAGAGATGGAAGCTGTTCACATTTCTTCTGTCTGTAGGAAAGCTAAGAATGAGTATGCTTTATGGTATTCTCTGCAGGTATCTGCTTGAAGTCAGATGTCTTTCAACTTCTAAGCAATCTGTATTTATTTAATATCTTTGCTATATGGTCATTCCATACGGGCTTTTCTCAAAAGAAAAATACCCATACACCATCACATAACCCACTCCAAACACCAAAACAACCTGCTCAACTCCAAATCTCATTACTCTTCACAGATACTCGCATGGAAACAGGTCTCCTTCTCTTGGAAATTGCAGAGAAACAAAGTTAACCTATTTCTTTAATAGGTGAACTTCTCATTACTATGCCTGTACACAGAGGCTGTAGATTTAGAGGCAGGAGAAGGGGGGTGGTTTGACTAGAAAAACATCATGAACACATTCAAGAAAGCAAAGTTATTTCTATACCTGCATAATTTGCAAGCCAAGCTGCTGCAACAGAATATGTGGAGAAGAAGCTCTTTTTCAGTGATACAGTCCTTGCAGTCTATTTAAATCCAGGACAAGAAAAAAAAGGTTTAAGCCATTCTGCAAGTTAGTGAAGACAGCACATGTTCAGCTTTCCAAAGTACTCAAGGAAGCTCAGCAGTAGGGAGTGACCTTTATTAGTCACTACAAGAGAGAAAGGACAAGGTATCATTTTTTCCCCTTAACAACTCTTAGTAATGTTATTAAAGGACTCTAGCAACTTTCCATTATTCTTAAATCAAAAAACCAGCACAGGCAAGGGGAAAAACCTTTATGCCAGAAAACAGGCACTTCTTTCACTTGCTCCTCTACATAACAATAACCAGCACATTCAAGAGTTCAAACATCTACCACGATCTGTGAAAAAAATCTTTTCTACCCACCCTGAGGTTATGGAGCAATAACCTCGGAGCTCAAATAAACATCAGCTAACCATTTAGATACCATGGCAGCCTCATAGTTCAGGTTGTGGATACATTCTCACAATAACTGTAATTTGTGTTTCCCTTTTTTAGGAAAGGCCAAACAAATAATACTTGCCAAGTTCCTAACCTGCACATCTCATCCATCACAGCTAATTATCATATCTAAATATTCACAACACCTTCAGATTATCACTTCACTTTAGCTCTGACAAATCAGGTCTTCTTTCATTCTTGTGTGTCCATGGCAGGGGGAACAGAAATGCTCTGGTTGTTTTGTTTTTAAAGCTAGGATATGACTGACATACACCTTGTAACTTAGTGCTTTGCACAGTGAAAAGCTATCAGAAGCCAACACATGTTGAGATCTGAACAGTTGGGTCATTTAAATTAAAAACCAAAACAGTACATCAGAAGCTCAGGCTCAATCAGGAACTGAAGAACAGGCTGTAAAAGTGACTACACTCTCTTCCATTTTAGATGCAACACTCACCACTACAGGGCAGGAATGGGAGTGCTGCTACAATCCTACCCTGTCAACCTGCTTTAACCACGGACTGGTTCCATTTTGACCTCAAGTCAACACAGCAACAATTTAGAACCAGAAGAGGCATTTGGCTCATGGCCGTGAGTAAGCTACGCCTATTTGCATCAGATAAAAACCACAAACTAAACATGCTCCCAGCCTTCTCATGGAAAAGCCTAAAAACTTAGGTCATAGTTCAAGGCATGCCTTAAAAAGAAAACAAACAGCCCCCTGGAAAAGGCGATTGCCCAGACTCCTGCCAAAGACTGATCCAGAAAATAAGCTCCATGCTATTTCTTCTAAGGAAGCATGAGCAACCACTTAAATGCAAACAAAACTTTGAAGAAGGCAAACTGCAAAGAAATGCCTGCTCCAGGCTTGGTGGGCAAAGAGCAAGACGTTCAGACAAATTCTGGTTGGTCATCCAGCACTCTAACTCAGAGGCATTTGCATGTCAGAAAGACTAAACACCTGCTTAACCTTGAGATACACATCTGTCCCTTTCAAACTTTTACAAAAGCCAGGAGGATAAGCCCTTCTTTGCATCCTATTTATTTCCCCGCTGGATCCCTATCTATGCCTTTCCTCAAACACTGAAGAACTTGCAAATGTAGTGAGGAGCAAGCTGCAGTTTAGGCCTAGGGGTGGATAGTGGTTCTCAAGCTACTTTGCTTAATACAAGAACTCAGAAACTTTCCGGATCTGCAAGGAGACAGGGAAAGCTAAGAGCAGAAGCAACATTACCCCCTTGTGGCCGCAAAGCAATATTGAAATCAAGTAAGTTCTGAGGAATTCAAAAGGGAACAGACTAGGTGCTTCTCGTAACACCTGATGGATGAAGAGAGCTACATACTGACAGAAAGGCCATCAGGACTGAATTAACACATTAACTGGAGTTACTGTCCTGCCCAGGGAGGTGAGAACAGTACCATCACTGTGCCATTTCAGGCCTTTACATACCTGACTGGAGCAGGGCATTTGGCATTTGGCTAACATGTGAAACCAAAGGCAGAGCACTTGTACCTTTCTGAAGAAAGGGTAAACCAAACTCACTCACAATGTATAGCACCAGTGACTTGATTATATTCTGTGGATTTCTTATTTTTCCTAGACAGAAATACTAGATTGCTAACTGCCATGCAATCTTAGCTCAGGAAAAAAGACTGCATTTATACTGGTAGTAAGAACACAAACAGAAAGTACCTCAATCTTCAGACAAGAACAGGCAGATTAATGACAAAAATTTCACTCTAGAAGCTGTTACAAGGTTCCAGGGAAGCGAGTCTGCCTGTGTCTCTTGTTCACACTGCACATGACAGGCTAAAACACATCAAAATGCAGTGCCTCTGGTCAGCTGTGCAAGTTCAATTATTTCCATAGCACTGTGGATTTTGCATTTTTAAATAAAGGAGTTCATACAAGCATCCCCAGACAATGCAAATCTTCCTACCTTACTTGTGCGCATGACAAAAACAACACCCAGGACAAGTCTATCTTGTCTGCCAAACTAAATGAGTGAGGCAAGGCAAAAACATTCCGCATTCACAAAACACAGGTGCATTAACTACTCACACAGTCTACAGAACTTGAACCTTGGAATGAGTGCTATGGAGTGGTTAGAGAACTTCAATGTAATTATCAGATTAAGCTTCTTAATGGAAGAACAGATATAACAAGCAGTTCTTCAGGAAATACAAATTTCATGCAAACTTGCCTGGCAATGGGACAGGACTCATCTTAACACTCATTCAACCAAAACAAACAAGTAAACAATTTCAGAATTGCCCCCTTAGTATATTACAAGTGGATAACTTCTGAAGGCACAGAGGCAAATTTACCATTTTTATATTTTTTTATTTCCCCTCTCTAGGAACTGCTTCACAAGATAAGGTTTGAAATATGTCAACAGGGACACAGATGATGCTATTTGCTTTTTGCATCCATTCTAGAAAGACTCTGACCTTGAGAGGGATGCCATGCCAGAAACCAAAAACTTTTCAATCTTGTGAAATGACACACCAGATCTATAGGTATTACTTGTCTCATAAAAAAATTGTCAAAGAGGTGGCATTCAAATACATGGCTAAGTTTTATTAGGCAGCATTGCACTGTACTTGTCATTAACTGATGAGCTGTAAGGACTGCCAGAGACCACTGCTAGGCTACAGTTGTTTTGAGAAAGTGGCACTAGTTCCTCTCAAACAAGCAGTTGACTAAAAGAATCCTCTTTCATTACCTGGTCAGTTTTTTAGTATCTACCTGAATTGGCCAATAGCAACAATGGCTCCAAATACTTAGAGCATCTTTCCCTTCACTAAGATTACAGTATTAATACGACACTTTCTCAATCGATCTTTTAATGAACATTTTAGAGAAACTAAACTATCACCTGTTGCTCAAATATCTTTCCTCCCTCCAGAGCAGCATATCTCACATGACAACTTCAGGGATTTCTGAGGCTCTTTTCACTTTGATGTTTTAAGTGAGGTGGAGGGGGGGAAAAGAATCCTACTTTTTAATTAATAAGTCCAACCTGAAGAACTTCTAAAAACCTGAAATTCTGTCTCACTACCTTCTGCTTAAGGTAAACCATAAACCTTCCTCAGTTTCACACTACACTGACCCATCTTCAAGGTGCACAGAGAGCTCCATCTCTATGCTTTCAGGTCAAGCTGAATGCAACTGGACTGCTGTACTGCTGAGGCTACCAGTAGTTTGGTTCCTCTTAATTGACGTTCCAGAGCTGTAAGTCAGGAATAGCTTCATTACATGCTTATTAATGCCTTCATGATTAGTCCAAAATAATTAGCTCAGCACCCTCATAAAGAACAGAATTCTCTCCCTATCCAGCTGACATAGTTGCATCAACAGAATCCAAAGAATAGCCTTCATTAAACAACTAATTAACTTAATTGGCAGTCTGTGGCAATGTCTTACCAGCAAGTTACTTCTCAGCCAGGCAAGCGAGGTCAAGGAATAATATGGACAGGGAATGAAAATATACTATTTCCAGATGCTATTTTAATTTTAAGTTTATCAGATGCCCTTGGAGAAAGAACTCAATTGCTCAATGAGGACATCTAATGGAGAGACAAAGAAGAACAGAATATAAAAGAGGTTACAAATAAGTTCATGGATGTTCCCTGATGCAAAGAACCAACTTGAGGCCAAAAGGCACAAAATATAAATCGACTGATGTGTATGTAGTTATCACTTGTACCCTCAGGTTTACCTTCCCTCCTTTATTTCCCCAGGACTTTCAGCATTACATAGCTTAAATTTCATCACTATTATCCACTATCTGCATGCTTCAGCTGCTACGAAGGTTAATAGACATTATGGACTCTGCTGTGCAGGACTGATTCCAGCACTTCCCATTGTAGGAGCACACGATAGGTCTGGGAAACAAGAAAGCAGGATGTCAGAATGTTTGCTCTATGCAAAGATTGGGTAAGTAGGAGCTTCCTGATTTACTATTGCTCTGTAAGGAAAAATATAACAGCTAATTTGAGGACAGAAAATTACACCTGCAGAACGTAACTATCCCACAAACAGGCTTCCTTTTAAGTAGAAAGGCTTCATAAAGTTCCCCACAAGCTCACCTAATGTGTTCAACAGAGAGGCAAATGAAGTTTTACTTCAAGAAAACTGCCATGAGCACTTGATACCAGACCTCTCACTGCTTTCAGCTTCCTTACCTCAAGCACTCTAGAATTACCTTAACTACGGTTAGAAGGGAAGAAGAAGCCCCTGCCATGCCTGCTCTTTAGAAAGGCCCAATAGGAGAACTGGAAGACTGGGGGAACTAAAAAGAGTCCCTACAGGCTTCTCAGCACCCTCTGCAAGAAGAGTTTCACTGAAGGCTTTATCTTATTCCTCTGGAATTAAGTTTACGCATTAAATTGCATGCTCAAATTAATGTCTCTTAAAGTTTGCACAGTCAACCAGGGAGTCAACTAACCCTGCACAGATGCCACAGCCACTGAAGCAGGAAGCAGCAAACACCATGGATAACACGCCAGAAGTGACCCAGAGATTCAGTGACGCAACACAGCTGTTAGGTAGAAACCCATCCAGCTTCTGCACACCTTAGGGCACTTTTAAATTACACAGATTTCAAAAATCCTATCTACAAATCCCACCACACCTCACTGTCCAAGTATGTGCCAAGTATGTCCCATTCAATAAAAAAGTTATTTATCCCCATTATTTCTGACACTACAGTGTCTCGAGCCAGAGAACAAGCTACACAGAAGAGACAACATAAGTATGTACAGCTGTTTCAAAAGGAAGCCAATGCAAGTGCCTTTTTAAAGCTAAATTTGTCAGCTCCTTCTGACCTCTCAGCCCTTTAATAGGGGACTAGAGGATATCTGACTTGAACTGTAGGTAAGTCCAGGCCCAAAGAAAGAAGTAGCTGCTGTGTAATCAGCTTGAGACTCCCATTCTAGCAGGTTATTAAAAAAAATGGTGCAAGAATTCAGAAGCAGATGAATAATTTCATTGCCACCACCACTTATTTTCCATGCAACTACAGCAACAAGAAAAGTAGTCACTGTTCTAGCCAGAGCATAATCAGCTTATCTGCAGGAAATAATTCCTTTTTCTCAGGCACTCCTGCATACAAAGCTTCCTCAGCCAGTTACATCTGCATTCAACCTGGAAATTTTGCTTTCCCAAAGCACAAAGCATTCAATTCCAGAAAAAAGCAGGACTAGACCTTTTCCTTAACAAGCACCCAAACCACTTGACAGAAAGAGATGGTGAACTGGAACCCTATGCAAAGTACCCATGTAGTTGAATCATCCATACAAACCATTGGAGAAACTGTCACAAAGTATGGGTCCTTCTAGGTGAAAGTTTGATGTGGCTCATTCTGTTTCCTGCAGCATACTGACGAATAAGAAAAATACCCTTCCAAAAAAGCATTGCAATTTTAGAAGAATGCAGCAGAGTCTAAAACTGCCTGAACCAGCTCACCCTATATTTGGGTCAATGGGAGACACTTTCAAAACTTACCTTTTTATCAAAAGGCAAGGAAACTGTAAGTCTGATCAAACATCAGAAATTCAAGGTAAATGCTCAAACCAACAACACAGAGCTTTAACTTTTTTTGCCCTATCTGGCAACAGCAAAGCAATTAACCCTCCTAACATATCAACTACAATCTCAAAAAGATACAGCACTCAGGAAACCAATTCTCACCCTTCACACTCAATTTTCCATGCCTACCCTGGAGAGATTCTCCAAGTGCAGCAAGTGCAAGGTATGGGACACAAAGCACATCCTGTGGTCCCATTCTTCTGCAGCATCTGGAAACACTAGGAGCACAGCTCACTCCACAAATCTGGTGTCAGAGCCAATCTTTTTGTAGTCTTTACTACCCTTTTCCATCAGGAGGCCTGGTATTTATTCTTACAACCTTTAGATGCTCTCAGAACCTACCTGCAGCATGACAATGGCAGCTACAACAGACATCAATGCAACATCTCTATTTTCATCTATATAAATAATATGTGACCACACAGGAAAGGTTTTTTAACTCTGAAAGCACTGAGAAACTCAAAAGAGGATGTGAAAGGTTTAAATAAAAAATAAAAAAAGAGGAGGAAGGCCAAGCATGTATCTTACCTCCTGAGTGAATCCTCCTCTGAGCTTTCCTCAGGCATTTCCTGGTTTAAGGCCTCCTGTGATACATTCCCAGGTCTGCTTGAAGCCGACTGGCTGTAAACTCTTTCCCAGTGCCCCGTCTCCTGGTTAAACACCACTCCCACGGTCCTCTCCTCCTGCGGGGTGGAAGAGCTGCCCAGCTGCAGCCTGCCAGAGGCAGGAGCTCTGCCCTCGGTTCTCTCTGCAGGCTGCACCTGGCTGGTATTTGGAGGCACACCCTCAAACGTGCTTTGGACCTGCCCTGGTGTGTAGCTAGGCGTGCTTCTCTCCCAGCGCAGCGTGTCATTGTTAAAGGTCAGCAGGTTATGACAAGCGCGACAGCGGTTCAGGTGACCCCGGGACAAATTGGAATTGTTTTCACTGCTGTGTGGAGTCTGCTGATGGGAGGGACCGGGCCGATCAGGCTCAATGTTGTTGTTGAGCATTTCTTGAGCCTGTTGCGACTGGCTGGGCTCCCCACCAATCCCCTGATCTAACTCGTGAAGCCGGTCATATTCCAGGAAGAATCGCCTCAAATCACACTGGAGCTCATTACGGATGCTGGCCGGGTTGCTCGGACCAGCACTACTACCGCTATCCGCCTCAGCCCCTGGGGCCAGAAAGCCCCTCCCTTCTGTCGCAGAGGTATAGACTGATGCCTGGGAACCTCCCTCCTGCTGCCTCAGCACGGACAGCAAGCTCACTGAGGAGGCACTGGTCCTAGGGGGAGGCATGGCTTCCAGCTCTGACCGAGAGCTCATGTTCAGCACTGTCCTGGACCAGTCAGACCCACCTAAGCCCGCAGCCATCTCTCTTGCAGACTGTTGGTACCGGGACTGGTGGCCTGCCAAGGGTCCGCTGAGGGACCGCCGTGTGGGGCCCAGGCTAAGGTTGCGGAGAGTATTGCCAGCAGTGCTGCTCTGAACTGTGCTGAAAGCAGAGGGTCTGTTAAGTATCCCCTGCTCCTCCTGCACTACAGACGCCTGCTCTGGGGGCTGATAAGGCTCTGTCTGCACAGAGGAGAAGGAAGTGCCAGTGGCCCCAGAAGACGTGGAGGGTGCGTTTTCCTGGTGTGGGAAGAGAGAAGAAGGAAGTCTTGCACTAGAGCATCGGCTGCAAAGGCACAACATCCCCAGGTGCTGGCAGCACTCTGCTGTGGGATAGCTGACACGCTCCCGGAGCCTGTTATAGGCAGATGCCCTCGTGTTCTCACTGGCTGGAGGCGGAGGTGGTGGTGGTGGCGGTGGTGGAGGGGATGGGGTAGCAGAGTCTTGGACACTGTTTTGCTCTCCCACCTGTATGCCGGAGGAGCGGGAGGACAACATATGCAGGAAGTTGTGGAGGAGGGGTGTGCGCCTCACAGGCTGAGAAGGAAGGATAGCACGCTGACGATAATGTGGCATCTCTGTGCTGTCCACGGAGATTTCCACTTCCTCATCGCTCTGCAGAAGGAAGCAAAGTTCAGTCATCTTGCAGAAAAACCCTGTACCCCCAAACAAACAGCAGAAAGCCAGCTACTACCCTAGGCAAACGAAAGACGGCAATAAGTCCCTTTCCTTTATGGACCGACTTGCAGCAAACCAGCTGACTCTTTATTTCAAAGCTCATTTTATGGATCCAGACAACCTGGAGTGAGCCTACAGACCAGTGAGCCTTGACATCACTCATACCAACAGAAACATCGGCATCTGAGGCTCAGCAGCCATGGGAAGCATTGTTAATAGCTAGTGTAGCTTCAAATTCAGCAGAATGTCACAACAGAACTGAAAGAGCAAAGCCATCGGGACATCTATCCCACCACTAATGAGACAGGGAGGGCAAAACAAACACACTTGAAAGAGCTCTTTAATAGCTCTGCATGTAACACAAGAACATTCATGTGACCAATTAAGGCGAGACAGGACTCTGCTTAGGAGGGCTCTAGCTTTCCAGAAATACACAAGGCTGCTTATGTACAGCCTGGGGTTAATGCATGCAAAGCATCTTTTAATTAGTCAGTCAATACTGACATTTCCCCTTACCTGCTGATTAGAAGGGTTAACAATTGCTGTGAGCAGGTAATGTCCCAAGGGATCAAACCGTACAAGCCTAAAACAAAAGCAGAACCAGACTATCAATCATCAGTTCACATTCCACATTGGCAGAGGAAGCTGGACACAGCAGCAAAGAAAATCCAACATAAAGCATTTGCAATGACAACAGAACTACACTAGCCAATTGCATCCTGGGCTGCATCAAAACAAGTGTGGCCAGCAGGTCAAGGGAGGTGATTTTACCCCTTTACTCATTTCTGGTGAGACCCCCTATGTAGTATTCTGTCCAGCTCTGGAGGCCTCAGTGCAAGAAGGACATGGACCTGCTGGAGTAGGTCTAAAGGAGGGCCATGAAGAGGACTGGAGTACCACTCCTACCAGGGCAAGCTGAGAAATTTGGGGTTGGTCAGCCTGGAAAAGAGAATGTTCCAGAAGAAGAAGAAGAAAATATACTTATCTAGGTGATGACTGCAGCTATTCTCTAGTTCACAGGAACACTATATAGAAGTTAAAAGCTGAAAGCAAGAACTGCTGTATCAACTGAAATAGCCAGAACATGTTAAAGAATATGTGTAAATATATTACTAATTGGAACTCTGAGAGATTAACTTTCCTTAACTGTTACATTACTGTCTTCCTTTAGATTGGTCAACAGAGGCATCAAGTTTCCAGCAGCACGGTTTCCTCTATAACTGCATGAGATTAAAAGCTCAAGCACTCTCTTTCAGCAACTTCTGCATTCTCTCATCCTCATGGTTAACAAGTTTAATTACTAAGCTTACAAATCAATATGCAGTCGATCTTGGGCATTTACTGGGTATGCAACAGATTACAAACATGAACCAGCAAGTTAATCTCTTATTCCAAATTCCTCTTTTTCCCCTATGCACAGAACTGGTTTTCTATCACCTGGGTTAAGGAGCTTCAAGTGGTGTTTCCCTTGCGCACCTCACTGTGCAAAGGGTACAGCAACCCAGAGGAAACCCTGACCTTCTCCAAATCTGACCATTTTTCACATACAAATGGTATCTTCTATCAGAAGCAAGAACTCACCTAACCCGCTCCATTTCACTGGCTGTTTTCACCACTGCAAAAGGCTCCCGACGACTCCAGTCCCAGAAATGTATCTCATTAGCAGTTGCAATCAGCAAGAGCTGAGCCGTAGGATGAAAAGCAAGCGATGCAATGGCATTGTTGCTGTCTGTGAACCAGCTCTCGCTTCCACCCTGAGTGAGAAGTCAAGAATAACAAGCAGTTTATCTCATAGTTTGAGTTCATTAGGTTTCCACGCATGTGCCATCTCTCCAAGCCTCTGCCTAGAGCATGGAAGTTACAAGTTTTCTTGGCAACAACAGCTGCTTTTAAACCAATGTACGTGTCAAGTCTAAAACACAACTCTACCAGCAACAATGACCACAGATGTATTTTTGTAGGGAAGTAATGTCTCAAGCAACCTGTAAAAACACTGCATTTCATATCAACCAGATAAGTAAGTGCTTTGTCACTGTGGAAGTCACCAGACTATAAGTAGAACTGTTAGAGCAACACTTTCTCTAATGAAGAGAGTTCAGATACGCTCAGTGAAGTGAAAAATGGAACATCCTTTACCTATAACAGGCTCCTTGCACAAAGTTCTCCTACCTTATCTGTGCCCCTCTAACCAAATAAAGAGATAAGGCTAAAGAAAGTGACCAACCTGGTGGAACTGAACAAAGAATATGCCACCTCCTGTCTAGACAGAAGAGGATGACTACAATCTGTTCTATGCTATTAGAACCAGATCTCAGCAAAGCTTCCGAACTGTTTTCTTACAAGGCAACATTTGGAAACTCAGACACACCAAATCCCAAAGGTATGTGTATTTCACAACAGACTTACATGCAAATCCCAGATCCTAACTTCCCCATCTAAGCATCCCGAAGCAATGAGGCCTGGGATGGTGGGGTGGAAGGTGACACACCATGGAGTGCGACGATGTCCAACCAAGGAATGAACACACTTGCCCGTTTTCACCTCTGTGATGTAGATGTTGTGGTTCACATGTGTGGAAGCCATTAGGGTCCTGGGAATGCAGAAAGTAGGATAAACATTAGTACAAGAAAAGTAGACTATGTTTCGCTTCATCTTAAGAGGGTCTGTCCACACCTAACTCAGCAGCTTTTCCACACAGAGCCCTATGCTTGTGAAGGGTAAGAGGCTATTGTTTCACCAACAGTCACAAAGCCTTCTGTGGCCAAATTTCAGAGTCCATGCAAAACAAGCTCATCTGATCTGCAAACACAAACTTGACCTTGAAGTCAGAATGAACACATAGCTCAGAAGGAACTCCTGAGTGACTGTTGGGGGCAAATAAATATTCCCAGTTCTTCACACCATCTCAACCACAGTCAAATCAAGTAATGCTAAGAGAAATCCCACCTCCATTTCTGTCTCTAACACACACATCATTCTGCTCTGTTCTTTAGTCTTAGATATCCCAATGGGTGTGCCACATCACTGGACATGATGTGCTGGAACACCCTTTAACTCCCTCAAGTTTCTTATGAAGTCACATGGTGGCCACATAGATCCTTTTTCCTTAGGACTAGGCATCATTTGGGTACCTCAGAAATTATACACCAACTATGCTTGAAGCTGTGATATTAGGAAGGTGCACACATCCTATGCATGCATGCTTGGAACCAGAAGTTTTGATGAGCTGTTCAGGATTGGACAATTTGATGGGCACCAGCCTCCACCACTTTTGTAAGTGTGAGGAGACTGCTGAAAAAGGGAACAAACTAGGAGTTAATTACCTGTCTGGACTAAACGCCAGCAAGAAGGTGGAGCGTGGACTGTCTGGTAACTCAACTTTCTGAAAAAAGCCAACAAAGCAGGAAGTGTTGCAAGTGTCATATGATCATACTTTAACTGTATTAACACACAGACAACAAGGGGAACTGCTGCAGGAATATATCTGGTATTGCATCACTGCAGGAACCAAACAGAGCCAGAAAGCACATCAAATGTACAATAACAAGATATTTAATTTTAAATCCCTGTTTCCCATCCCCCCACTCCAGAAACAAGCTATGCACCTCTTTCCCACAACCTTACCTTTCCCTCCCATTTCATCCATCGAGTTTTATCCTCCACCAACTCCTGCAAGAGCCGCTGAGCGCCCAAGGCTTGGGTACCCCGTTCCCTACCCCAAAGGATGCGGACAGCATTCTTCTCCGGTATGACCTTCATGGTTCTCAAAAGCCAATGTTACACCAGCTACTGGGAGGAGACACCAGCAGGTTCCAGATGACAACCACCACCCAGCTACAAATAGGCTGTCTGCATTTCAATTCTTTATCTTCATGGAAATCTAGAAGAAGAAGAGAATGGTGAGGAAGGCAACTTTTAGCTTGATCACCTAGATTAAGAGCTTTAAATCCCAGGGGACTAGATTTAACAGAAAAAGGTATCTTCTCCTATAGCTTTTGCTACCTTCTTCCATTATCGAAGCCCAATTTTGGCATTTATATGGCCAAATATTTCTCTGAAAGGTTTTTGAAAGCATCTAATCCTTCTCTTGTGCACATGCCCTTGTAGTACTACATCTGAAGAAACTAAAAAATTGTCCCTCTGTCTCCTGCTGCATATAATACAGAAAAAAAGATTTATGAAGAGATTTAGTTCCTACCTGGGAAGACCAACTAATAGCTAGAGAGTACTGCTAAAAGAAAAAAAAAAAAACAACAAACCACGATAATATGACTGAAGAGTCTCCAGGGAACTGTTTAAATTTCAGTAATAGTAATTATCAGCACTGCAAAGGTCAGACAATTGACAGACCTCAAGTGCAAATTACTTCTAAGTCCATCACAATACGTCACAGTGTAAGCAAACAAACATGTATCAGATCAAAACCTTACACTCCAGCAACACCTTGGCCAACTCCATTAAGAGGACTCAATTTGCCTGTCAGCACTTTATTTTTCCATCTACATTGCTTGTACAACAGTTCACCAAAGTAATGCAACAGCATTAAAAGATCAATGTGTTTAGTACACTTTCAGCTGCTAAGTGTTAATTCTTGGTTTCTGGAAAAACAAAGTTAATTCTTTGAAAGAACCAAATATAGCGACCCTAAAAGCAACCAAGTTACATAAAGGTTGCATATATTGGCAGTTGCCATCAAAAGCTCTCTAGAAACAAGAGGTTTCCTTAGAATACATGAAGCAAGAAACAAAGCTGCAATGCTATTGCCTTTTGATCCCAGTAGAGCGCACATACTACTCTGTCATTTCTTTAGAACGTGAAGATCTAAAGACAAATTCTCCTCAGTTCATGTTACACTGAACAAAATCACCAATAGCAATAAAGTGACAACTTAAAAAAAGGGCAAAGCACGCACATATGGAGAAAAGGTTCATGCACACATGAAGTGATGAATTGTTAAACAAGAGAACTTAGAACAGTCATTAGCAAACTCTTCTGTCCTCTCACTCTCCCTAAAAAACCTCCTGAGCAGACGATGCAAGACAGCTGCTGCTTCCAGGGAGAAGCTGTCTGAAGAGATAAGCCAAGAAAATAAGTTCTAATAAAACATATGAGTTTTTGTAAGTATTACAATAAAAGGTACTGAAGTGATGAATAAATAAAAGCACCCATCTTCCTAGTAAAGAAATTCAACCTCAAAGAAATCCAAGCTACCTGGAAATACCCTGATGCTTAATGTGAAGAGCATGAAGATTACCTATTTTAGACAAACTAAACTCCTCAGTGTGAAATAAGTCATCTTTTGAGAACCTGTTAAAGTCAATCAAATCTCAGGTAGGAATTACTATACAAAATAAAAGCACTAGAAATCACCTCAAAAACTAAACATGTCACCCTGCAAACAGATTCTTAAAAGCAACTGCACAGATTCAAAAACAGAGACTCAAAAATCAGAACAATAGATAGTACAGACACGGCCAAAAGCACAGATTAATACAGAAACCAATAAACCAAAAACCTTACACTGATAAATCCTCACCTGGATTCTGCAAAATAGCACCACTCAGGTTCAGAAATAAGCAAATTCAGACGGTAAGCAGCAAGGAGTGGAAGGACAGCTCAGAACAACACAGGCAATAAAATACCTGTTTTAAGAGAGGAAACCATAAGTCTAGTTTTATCTAGTATAATTAAGAAAACAGTAGCTCAATATTCTACATAGCTGGATTGGGGCAAGGACTTTAGCAACCCAAGAATAAACTGGACAGAAATGGAAGACCAGATCTTCAGGGATCTCAAATAATAAGCTTTGAAGTAGCCTTTCAATACCTGTAAAGGACAAGCAACCTCAATCACTTAAGAGATCCTAATAATTTAGAAGGAGGATAACCCAAGTACTCATGGGAATGAACAAGCTGATATTTTGGGAACATTTCAGTCCTATCACAAGGATTAATGTTCCATGAAGCACAATAGCAACAAGGAAATCAAGAGGTTTACATCTTGATGTTTACTTATACCCATGGGCTAGTTCGCATATTGTAAAATAAATAAACAGGTACGACCTACAACTGCAGATAGTGAACATCTTGTTTACACCATACAGAAAGACAAAGCCATCTTCACTACATGAAGTCAAGTACATAACTTAAGATAATTTATCTAAACCTTCACAGATGCCTAATTTCTTGAACTAGTTTGGATACAACAAAAACTTCATAGTTGAGCCTCCTGTGCATGTTTGAACTTGATTTTTTTTTCCCCTCAGGGACTGTCCCTTGTTTTTCAGCTTCTTCTGACTCATCTATTTATCCCATTTGAAAGCAAAAAAAGAAAAAAAAAACTTGGGGCTCAAATGCTTACAAAGTATGTGCTCAACATTTTTAAAAGCTTGGATCTCTTCTGAAAACAATGAATGCATCCATGAGTGGGGCTGGCACTCCAGTGTTACGCTAGATCCCTTTGAGGGCCAGACTCTATTCATGCCTCCTAAGGAGAAACTTTATTCCTTTATCTGAATTAGCCTGAACACAGCAGTAACTGCTCTCCACCAGTTGGTGACACATTCAGTAACTGACAGACTTCAAACTAGCAAAGCAATCTAGGGCCTTCAAATAAAGAAAAAGATGCAGTGTAGATTTGGTATTACCTCCACTCACTTTAGCTGGAAGCTTTTAACTTCATTATTAGATCACATGTTCAGTTTTGGCTTTTTGAGATTTCGTTTATTATCTAAAGGAACCAATTCCTTCTCTGAACTAGTTAAGATACTCACTGACTCCAAACAGTTTGTCTTCTTACATTTCAGCAATGACAGTATGTTATTAAATACTGTCAGCATATAAACAATGGAAGTACCAATGGTACTTACAGCTATTCAGTAGACACATGACTAACAAAGTTTAAATGAAATTAATTTGGTTTGGAAATGCTTTCTCTGGCCTTAGCACAAAGAAAACATGCAGCTCGGTGGATCAAAACTGCCCAGGCACATGGTGAACTGATGCAGTAGCAGCCTCTGTTACAAATACTCATGCTATCACAACTGATAGATAGCTGACCTCCAAAACAAGGAGCCTCTCTGCAATTTGTATTTTTGTTTTCTTCTTGTTGGGTTGGGGTTTTTGTTTTGTTTTAGTTTTATTCCTTTTCTTTTAATCGGGATGACCAGAAGTGGAATCCAACCACTGGAACATTAGCTGATGCCCTAGATGTGGCCCAGGGCACCACAGAAGTTCTGAAAGTGGAGAGTCAAATTTTTCTACAATTGGTAGCTTTGTTTCCTTAACAGTTTTCTCCCTTGAGGGCACTTCAGGACAGCATTCTGGGCTGTTTACAATTTTGGAAAGAGCATTACATGGCCCAACCCCAAAACCTTCTTACTTGCTCTGCACCAGTGGTCCTTGAAGAAGACTTAAGAATTCCCAGCCTGAGAGAGATATTAGCTCACTGTGTCACTTTTATAGATGATGAACCTCTCAAAAACCAAAGTGAAACAGCAAATTGGTAATATTTAACCCATGGAAACAGTGACAAAAAGATGAGGAGAAAAGAGGAACAAAAACCAGAACATATAAATCACCGCACAGAATGGATGTCAAGATATTTTATACATTACACACAGGTTTGCCATGCCAATAAGAAATCTGAGCACTTTACAGAGATCATGGTCCTACCTCTTAACATGACCCCCCTATCCATCCGTGGCATTATTAGCTTTGTGGGGATTCCAGTACCACCATTTAGAGAGAACAACTAGCCTTGACACAAAGCAGAGTATCAAGTACTACCCTTGTACTCAATTCTCCACTGGGGAAAAAAGTTCGTGTGGCCTTCAGCTCTCAGGCTACATACAAATCTATTGCCACTCCTAAGTGTTGTGTGCCGAGCTCAATGCTAAAAGCCTTTCCTGATGTGTGCATATAGGAATAGTATAAACAGTTCTACCATAAGTATTCAAAAGTTGCAATCAATAAATGCCATTCATAACAAGAGTTCTATCCAAAAGATACAAATATTCAAATAATTTCAGACAGTTCTGTTGCCCAAAGAGGTCTCAACTGAGTGATGGAGAAAGAGGCAGTATTAAGTGTAATACAAAAGCTGCTGCTGGCTTTGCAATCTGGGATCCACAGGGAGAACACTTCTATAAGCTTCTGTAGAAAAGCCTAGAAAAGAGAAATGCATGTGCTGATGGTAGTTTCTGTCTCAAAGACCCTTTCTCAAGTTTTAAGACTTCCAGAACGCATTGACTGGCTATAAAATGGATAGGATCCACATAGGTTATGGGCTAGAGCAAGCTGTATGCTTCCCTGTTTTTACACAGGGGTGTAAAAACAACAACGAAACCAAATAAAAGACAAGGAGGTATGTCACTGACCTGCAACAACACCAGCAAACTTATCTGTAGAAAAGATGAGTATCAAACTACTAGTACTTGATAGTATCCCAGCTTTGGTCATGGCCCTACCTACCTTGTAAGCCACTAACTTCTGTTTTCAAAATGTCTGTTCTTAAGCAAAGTGTTCAGCAATAACCAAAAAAAGACATTATTTCATATACTCCAAATTAAACTGCACCATCTCAGGCATTAAACATCAGCAAAATACTAAAGAGTTCAAGAGTACTGTTTATTGTACTTAATAAACATTAGTAATAACTTAGGACTCCTGCTATTGTACACATGGGGGAGTTTTCCAAGAACCATCAGAGGATCATCAGACAGGTGTAAAAAGAGTTTATGCCACAGTACAAACTAAATGCTTTATCCTTGCTGCCAGTGTCCCTCACGTATACTACTTCCTTCAAATATTTTCTACAACAAAATTTTTTTCGTACTTTACTCAGTTTGATTTTGAAGCAATTTGCTTTATCAAGACCCCCACATCTTTCAGAAACTCAAAAGAGCAAATTAAACATTAAGCACAAAAACTACTGTCAGAGATCATCTTGGCAATGACTACAGATTATACAGTCTCTCCTCCTTTTACAAGAGTTTCACTGATAAATAAAGCAATAAAATCTGGTTCAGAGATCCACAGACAGGAGATCTCCAAGAATGAAGCAGATGCCTCCAACACCATCTGCAATATACATGAGCAATCACACAGCTACAGGGACTTCCTAGTTCCCTTCCTTGTCTACGCTCCAGGTTTCCTTCCCTCTGCAATTTGGAGATTATAATGCCAACATCTTCCTAATCTGCATGAAAAAAACCCATATAAGAAGCCCCATAAACACTACTTAGGATAGAAGACCCGAGTTATACTACCAGTCTTATAAAAAATACTGATTCAATTCACACCAAGTGTCACTATTCCTGCTAACCCTTTTCGTGGCACCACATGGAAGACTGAGCAAAATAAAATACAGTTTACACAAAACCAAACCAAAAAAGCTGGATTGCCTTCTTTGCACTGCACCAACTCAGCTAAACAAACAAGGCAGCTCAGAGAGTCCTACTTTGGTAAGTAATTGAACCATGCAGTGCTGGAATTTAAAAAATGTTTTAATAACAACAAAATCAGTAAAAAAGGGTGGCATGACCCACACATCCAGAATAGTTCCACAGATCAAAACTTAAGACAAGTCTGGGAGGAACAGCAATATTACAGCATAAAGAGACAGGGTCACGTGAATTTCTGACAATGTACCTGATCAGCTATGTATTTAAATTTTGCTCTAACAATATGATTTGTTTTCCGTTATCTCCATTTGTGGTACTTCTACATGAGCTTTATGACCATTTTACCACCATTTCAGCAGTACTATCTCTTCCTGGGTTTAAAACAAAAAGCAACACAAAATACTTTGCATAAAGACAACCTCAAATTATCTTGCAGCAGTATCTAAATTAAAAGAAAAATGGCAATGAAGTTAAATTGGAACATACATTGCATGGATTCTTTAACCTAAAAACATAAATCCACAGAGGTATAACAAACAATTATCTTAAGCATGATTAATCAAAGCAATAAAAAAAAGCAAAACCAGAAACCATTCTTTTGCAGTTTCTACTTTTGTGTCCTTGATTATGCTTTTTAAAATAAAACAAAAGCAGCTAAAAACACTAGAATCATACAGAGCACAGAATCAGACTTCAACTAATTGCCCTTAAAATAAGAAAAAAAAACCCACCACAAAAAAACCATTATGAGGAGACAAAGTGAGTTTACAATGCAACCATGCAACAGAGCCTAAAACTAATACCACTAAGGTGCTTTTGTTTTACGCCTCTGCTTTTCAGCTTCAATGTTTTTAAGCTATTCCCCAAATCACTATACTGTTAGCTGAAGTCTTCCCTGATTAGGGCCAGAGAGATCTGGAAAATAAATAATCTGTGTCAGCACTTCATTATTAAAAAACTCTAGCATTGTGTTTTAAATTGCAACTACAAACAGCTCAGGAAATTCAACTACATTATAAAGATGTCAACAGTATGGTATCATTTCAAGATCCTGTATGACTGCAAAAAGAGGTGATTGCCATTAGAATGTTCATTTGTGTTCCTGGTCTGGATTCGGTGAGATGTGATACTCTAAAGAGAACTTCTCAATCAAAAGTAGTACATTAAATTACTAGTTATTTGCAGCAAAATTATGAGGAAGTGGAAGAGAAACTTCAAATATCAACTCCTAAAGGTCAGAAAATTAGTGGTAAATATAAGAAGGGAAGTAACAAAAGCAAGTGATCAACTCTGCCTATAGTATGACAGCTCCATTTACATATGAGAATACAGAACACTTTCAGGATTTTTATTACCATTTCCACATAAATTTATTGAATTTTTGAGAAGAGAGATATTAGTTCCAACACAGAAGATAGGAAGACTGTAAATATAATTTCACAAAGCTGTAATATAAGTCAAACAGCAGAACTGAAATCCACAAGAGTAAGAGTTGGTTTCTTCAACTCCATCTTTTGGAGTTGCAGCTGTACTGCACACAGCTGAAAATAAAGGAGAGAAGAGAGAACTGGAACAATATATAGAGAGAAACAGAACGACACAGAATTCAGATTAACCCGTAAAAGGATTATTCTTATTTAGGTAAGAATTTTCAAATCAAAACACCAGTATTTACATTAAAAGTCACATCAAGGTACCTCAAGCTCAAGAGTCACAGGCAAGTGCCCCTTAGTGATATCATACATGCAAAAGAAATTAGTAATCACCAACAACACAGAGTAACAGAAGCAGCTCTGGGTATCCACAAGATGAAGATACAGTATTTTATGCAGTCAAAGCTGCACTTAAGGTACAAGCACCTCATCCAAGTCATAAAGAAAAAGCAACTGGAAGCAAGAACATATTTTAAAAAAAACACAGTTCATATAATTCACTGCTCACATGGAAATAATCAAGTCAGGTAACAAGCCAAAAAGATAACACATACAATATACACAGAAACTAAAGTCTTCACACACAGATGTAGCAAAACTAGAGAAAGGGTAGGAGACAAAAATGATTTAGACTTTGAACAAAGAAACACAGCCAAATCTTTACTCCCTTTTTCTTCTTGGCCTTTGACTGAGACTATGGAAGAAATATTAAAAGTGAAGAAAGTGTCCAAAATACTAATCAGACTCTTCTGCACTGCTCAAGCAGGAGAATCAGTGCTAGGAAGTAGAGAGAGACAAAGATTAAGACATCTGCTGGGACAGCCAAGAGACCTCACCAAGAACACTCAAAGTGGAGCTTTGCAAGCACACAGATTAAGACAGCCAAAGCTCTCCACACTCGGGCCTGGCACCGCATTGTCCCACACGCCTTCAGCAAACAGTTTACAAGAACACACACAACAGTTACTAGACAACAATCCTAGTCCTAGCTAAATCCCAAGAAAGGCAAGCAAGTAGGTATCCTTTCTTTTACAGCAACCCTATCGGTGGGGTCTTTTATTAAATGACTACCATATCACTGAACAACTTTCTATTAAAAGAAATGTTAATTCTAATGTTAATTCTCTTCCATTGCACATCAACTTGTTAGTTGCTTTTGAAAACCGCAACTTTTTTTGTCCTCACCTCATTAGTATTTTCTTTCCATTACCTTTCTTGCTAGTTTAAAGCAAGGCTACCAAAACAGAACACGAGGTAACTATTATAAAGCATGTAGTAGTACATGTTAAAGTCTCTGAAAATGTAAATTTACTGGGGGGAGAAGGGGAAGAGGTGAATGGGAAAATACTTTAATACTATTTGTATGAATAGTACTAGTAAGTATTAACATCAGCAATAATTTCATAAGAGCCTTCAATCTTCAATTCAGCTAGCTTGTTAACCACAGCATAAAAGATAATAAAATACTTTCCAGAAATTTCATTTAAAATTATGGCCCAAAAAAAGTATTCAAATCCCAAACTTACAGCAAAGGGACACTAGCCATAGCAGACAGCATTGCTAGTTACCTTCTTTGGAACTGGTTGTTGCAGTTGCATAAAAGTGTGCTGCACAGAAACTGGAAAAGTAGGAAACAACCAAACAAGAATTCAGAGGGTCAGCTATGACTCAGAAAAGGGCAAAAAAAAGAAAACTAAGAAGGAGCTGTCAGCAAAGTAAACATTCTGCATAAACTCCCCAGCAACTAAATCCAAAAAAACAAGTCCAGATATTTGGATCCAAATATATCCTTCATTCAAGTATTAGAAAAAGTATAAATGCTAATGGAGTGCCAAGCTCATTAACACTCACACTGCCCCAAAGCAACAGATGACTGACAGCACAAGAACAAGATACTTGCTACCATCAAAACACAAATGGATCAAATAAAAAAAAAATTATCTACAGCAATAGCAATTGCGGACTACAGAACTACTAAGCAAGGTACACTGAAGAGTTACAAATGTTAAAAACTGCATCACAACAGCCTTTCAGAATACAAACAGTGATTTTAAATTTAGCAGAGAATTTCAGGTGCTGTTCCTTACATCACCCAAAAGGCATTCAAATCTCCCCGGATTTAACACCATTCCACCCTCTGAAAACTGACCAAACAACAAAGTTAGACAGCCCAGTAATGGATTGGCAGTAAGTGTACATTACCAGCAGGTCATTCTTAGGTCCCATTTTAACATTCCCATTAGCAATTTGAAAGAGGATGGGAGTGGCAAAGGCAAAGAAGCCAGATGACATTTGCAGAGGGCACCAAATTGGGTGGAGCAGTAAACAAGGACAAATATAGAAAAAACCAGTGTGTTTTTTATATAAAGATCTAAGAACACTTCATATGAGAAGAAAATAGAACAGCACCTCCTGAAAATACCTATACAGACTCCACATTCATAACATGGCTGATCTTCCTCTACTCAGCACCAGCCTACATCTAGACAACAGCCATTGTTGAGTTGGTCTCTTATGTAAAAGGGAACAATGCTGTAAAGTGTCTATAGGACAAAGTTACACACAACCATCTAAAACATCTCTTGAAGATTAAATGCTGCTTCAGCACAGGAATTGCATTGCTAAGCTTGCCTTCCACGGAGACTGGAAAGCCTGGTACTGGCACAATCCAAAATAATCTCAAACAACTCAACGAACACTACTGAAACTAACGTGCGCTCTGGAGGCATGCTGTAGATAGAAACTAAACCTTTCCTATCAGTAGGAACACGAGTGCTTTTCATGCAAAACCCCACTTACACAAGTAAGTGTTCTGCCACATACGACGAAAAACGGGCAGAGATGAAGAAGGCAACACCTAACTTCACATTTTACTTAGCTAAAGCCAGAAACAAAACCAACCAAATAAATAGCAATTATTTTTCCGCAGAAGAAGCGGCCACACACACACCCAGACCTCACTCCGACGGGGAGAGTCGGGGGAGAAGAGGCACGGACGCCCCAGCCCATTCCGAGGGAACAGCAGGAAAGGCGGCGGTGCCGGCGAGGGAGCCCCACGGTACCCAAGCCCAGTTTTGGGCAGCGCGGCGGAGGGGTGGTGGACGCAGGGCCGAGACAGCTCCCGGGACTCGAGGTCGCTTTCCTCAGAGGCATCCTCTCCCTCGCAGACACCAGGGCCGGCGCCTCGAGTTCCGCCCTCCGCCGGCAGCAGGCGGCCCGCGGAGAGCGGGGTCGGCCCTTACAGCTTCCCTGCTCCTCCCGCCCTAGGCCGCGGTCCCGCAGCTCCCAAACAAAGGCCCCGGCAGCAGCTCCGGCTCCCTTCCCGGCCTCACCCTTCGTCGCGACCCGACGGCCCCACACGGGAAGGTACTCCGCCGTTTTCCGGGGCGCCACCGCCTCCGCCACCGCGGGGACGGCCACAGTCACTACCACGACCGCGCCCGTCCAGGGAGCGGCAGCGCGGCCCTGGCCTACAGCCGGGCCGTGCGCGTAGGCCCAGAGCTTACCGGGTGCGGAAGGGTCGGAACCGAGCGGGCGGAATGGAGCAGGAGCCGGGTCCGGAAGGAGCGACCGCCAGTGCTCGGTCGTCGTCGCCGCCGCTCCGAGCTCCGGCCAGGCGAACCAGCCGAGCGCCGAGCCGAACCCGAAGAGGGGCGCCCAGAGCGGTAACCAAGGCCCGAGCAGCCGAAGCTAGAACGCCGCCAGGCCGCGCTGGCCGAGAGAAGAGCTCATTCACCGCGGCGGCGGACAGGCTAGACGAGTCGAACCCAGAGAGCTTCTGGGGAGGGTAGAAGTCAATATTTATTGCCATGTATTAATCTTCAGCAGCGCGGAGGGTGAAAACACGAAAGGACAGTGTTACCCCTTGGGTCAAGGGAGTTTGCTGTGTCTTTCTGCCCCCGCTGTATGGGAGAAATGAGAGCTGAGGTGGGGAAGGGGGAACGTGGAGACTGAAATCTGAGCGATCTGAAAAAATGAGACATAAAAGTCTTGGAGGAGGTATTGAAAGGGAAAACTGAGAAGGGCTGACGATGGGATTTTACAAGGAATTTAATCAAGTGGTGGAAACTGCAATACCTTGGATAGTCGGTCACATGCATCTTCAAACACATGAGTGAAGTTTATCAGACATTAGGTGGTCAGGGGAGAGTTTATTTTCCAAAGCTCTGATAAGGGACAAACTTGTAAGTACTCTGGAATGCAGCTGGTGAAAAGAGGTGAACGCACAGAGGACAGGGAAAAAAAAAAACAAACCAACCAAAAACCTCAAGCTGCCAAATGTAAACATTTTTGAAACCCACGGGAAAAGTCTGGATTGTTTTCAAGGAAGCTGCTCAGGAGCACACTGGGCAAACCGTTCTATCGATGAGGAATTGTTCACTCCCAAGCCAACAGGTGTCTGACTCACGGAAGAATGGTGATTTTGAGTGAATGGGATCTGTCTGATGTGGCCTTGTGAAGAGTATTTGCCCAAACTGATAAGAATCAAGATCAGTTTTGAAATTAAACCCTGCCCAAAGGTGACAGTGGCTGAAGGAAGACAAAACCCAGCAACCAACATGTTCCAGGAAAAGCTTCCCACTTTGAGTTCACCCTGGTCTCAGCACAGGCTGAGAAGAGCTATTCATAGCACAAGTTGAGAAACTCCAGCCCGTTATGACGTGACAGTGTTTGTACCTACATGTGTCCAAGTTTCACTTGACCTTAGTGTCACCCACGCAACTCATTCAGTCCTGACTGGTGTTTGGGTTTGAAGATCAGTATTTTTAGCAGAGACTGTCAGATGTGATGATGAGCCATCAGGCACCATGGGTAGCAGCAAATTAAAAATATTTGTGGGGTTTTTTAAGAAAACAATGCTTGTATGAGTTTTCCTTGGTAAAAAAAGCACAAGTTTTACCACAGTGAGCAACAGCAGTTCTTATGTGACACTTCATGGGAAACAATCTTATCCTGCACCTCCACCCTACAATTTGGAAGGTGTCCCAAATGCAGGGCATGATCCAGGCTCATTTTCTCTAAGAGGACAGACAAACCTGCCCTACTGCCAGATGGTTACACTCACACTGCAGGTAGTTACATTCTTGCAGAACTCTGCATTCCCCACCACTGTTGTTTCATTTACTGCCCAGTAAATAATAAAAGCTAAGAAACAAAATGTTCTCAGGCTGCTGTCAAGAGATCCTTGGAAACACATCACATTCTCTTCAGAATGAGAACATTGCCAGGAAACTTCAAGGTCTTGCACCAGCAACAACTGCATGCATTAATCATCTTTTCCACTGAATAGATAGGTTACCAGCAGGGGTAGGGCAGCCTTTCTGTACCTCAGCTCTAATTTAAACAGAGAACTTTTCCAATCAGTTCCATTCTTGTGACCCAAACAGTCCTCAGCATTTTAGTAGTTTTCTGTTTTGGCAGACATATCTTGGGACAATGAGACTTACATTCACTGCCCATTTCCTAATTAAGTAACTAACAGAGCCAACCATAGGTTAACACCTCCTACAGTCTGTCTGGAAAGAAAAAGTTCCAACCTAGTGTGCACCCAGCAAAAACTCACAGCTCTCCCAGAATATGACTGTTGGCTTTCAGAGGAATGGCTGGGGTCTGTGAGATGCAGAACTGCAAAATGGTATTTAGAAAGAACTTATACCAGCAAATGAGAAGATAAATGTTTGCTTTGCTACTGATGACCCCACATGGAATTTTAATTTGTTTGAAATACTGCTTAAAAATCAATCACAATTGCCTTGGGTTACAACGTGGCATAGAACCGTTGCTTTGTAAGTCAGTGAAAGGCTCACAGGTTTTTCAGCATTATTAAATACAAGTTCCCAAGTTTCTCTGCTGATCTCACATTAGTCCTTGTTCTCTACATCAGATGAAAAGAGAGTCTTTAAGCATCACAGCAATAAAAATTCAATTAAACTGCATTTCTGGAGAGATTGATAGAAGGTCGGAACACTGCCTGAAGCAAAGAGAGTAAAATTTGTCCTTGTCTCAGATTATCTCAATCTTTACAGACTTAAAGAAGAGAAAGGAGCATATTTGCTCTGGATATCTTCCCCAATTAACCATTAGAAGCCTCCTTTCTGTCACAGCATTAGCTAAAATGAGTAAGTAAAAGCTCCTGACGAATACGACAGGCTTCCGAGTCCATTGATTCCATTTGCTCATACTCTTCTTCTGGTTGTTCCATGTGTCCTGTTGCTGATGAAGACCACACATCCAGCCCATGTTCCAGGGAGATGTTGTGAAGCACACAGCAGGCCAGAATGATATGGCTGGATTTTTCTGGAGAATACTGCAGGGTGCCTTTGGACCCATCCAGGCAGCGGAAACGCGAGCGGATGGTTCTGAATGTCCGCTCGATGACATTGTGAGTGGCAGAATGTGCCATGTTGTAGCGATATTCTGCAGGTGTCTCAGGGATATGCAGAGGGGTCATCAACCACGTTTGGAGGAAGAAGGAGCTGTCACCTGTTAGTAGTGAAAAGGAGAAGGACAGATTACTCTTCAATCTTGGTTTTCTTATACTGCAGATATAGAATACTTTATTTGCATGGCGAAAACAGAATGCATGGGAAAAACATGTAGGTCAGGTTTACAAATGTAACAATAAAGACATTCTACTTTATACATGTAAGTACTAGAAACACGGAATAGTTTTAAGATAATTAATTTGCTACATAAAATAGTAAAAAAAACCTGGATTAGAGTCTGACATAGAATTTAAAAATGCATAATTCAGTTTAGAAAGGTGCAGGATACTGAAAGCAAGGTCCTAAAAGAATTCATGTAAAATCACACATAGAATAATCAATCTGTTTTAAGAAACACAGTTTGGAAGTTACTGTTCTAGACTCCTAAGAGAAAAAACATCCAAATTCAGTCACAAATCTCAAAGAATTTGCAGGAATGTATCACTTGTGCTCAGAGGCTCTAGACTCAAAGAGAAAACATCATATAATCGACTGTCCAGAGAAAAATACAATGAAAAAATGACTTACCAAGTAGCCAACCATCTTTATGTAGCTTATTTTCAAATTGGCTTGTAAGGGCTGCCTGCTGTAGGACGGCGCAGTCAGGCAGGCTGCCTGGCCAGTGCGTTTCTGCACTCAGGAGGGCTCCTCTGGCATCACAAACCATCAGGCAGTTCAGAGAATGGAGACCCTTTCGGTTCACATAGGACAGGTCTTCAGCATTTGGCGCTTTGATTGACACGTGGGTGCAGTCAACCACCCCTAGCACTCCCGGCATGCCAGCCAGCGCATAAAAGTCATCCTTCAGGGTCTGAACGGTAGCTTCATCCTCAGGAAAGTGAATAAATTGTGAGGCTCTTTCCACCAACGCCTCCGTTACATTGGCAACACAGCGGCTCATGGAGGCTTGACTAATGCCAATAGTATCCCCCATGCGAGTCTGGAAGGAGCCGGAGGTATAGAAACCCAGTGCAGCAAGTATTTGTGTCTCCGGACTGATGGCTCTGGACCGCTGTGTAGGGCGAGAGAGACTAGCTCCCAGAAGATCCACCAGGTAGTAGATGAACTGCCGCGGAAAGCCATACGTGGATACTAAATACTCATCCGTAACATCCTCCAGTTTGAAGCGATCCAAAGTCCTGTGCCCGCGGCCGTAGAGCAAGAGGTCGCAGTCAAGAACGGCAATAGGTACGGCCATGGCTAACGGTTGAGCGCTCCTCTGTTACACGGTTCTTCTAGAGCCTTCACCTGCATAAAGCACATGGTAAGGAGACTCAGGGTGGCTTTTACCCCGCAGTCTTTCAAACTCCGCTGCCATTCAGGTGTGCAACAAATTCTTCTACTTCTCTCTATCCGCTTTAGAAGTGGGGGACCGAAGGAGGCGGTCGCTGCGGAGCTGACAGCTCGTCTGCCGAGCCTGGCCCCGGGGGCAGACAGGAATATACCCCCGTCCCCCCGTGACGGGGAGAGGGCCGGTCTGCCACAGCAGCCGCTTCCCGGGGCTCAGGGACCGTCCCTAGACACCGCCAGTCCGGCCACGTCCTTGTCTGGGATGGTGTAGAGAGATACTTACTACCCGACGGTCTTCCTCCTCCTGCTCTGCTGCGGGTGGGCTCTGTTCTGTCCGGACACCCTGCGGGCTGCAAGGCAACGGAGCGGCCCGGCCCCGGGCCCCCGCCCCGGCCCTTACCGCCCCGCGGCTGCCCCCGAGGAGCTGGC
>VZTY01013597.1:168329-216554 GCA_013400935.1 Turnix velox
GGGGACGGCGGGGGAGTGGGGCGGCGGGGGTCCCTCGGGCAGCCGGGCCTCCGCGCGGGATGAGCCGCCGCGCCGCCAGCTCTGCCGCCCCCACGCAGGTACCGGGGCCGGGCCAGGGGGACGCCTGAGATCGGGAGGGGAGCTCCAGGAGGCTCTTAAAGGGGAGGAAAGAGGGGTGGGAAGTCTGAGGCTGCGGCCTGTTGTCTCCTGTTGAGGTTGACTTCGCTGTCGGCTGAAGCTGAGATTTGGTTCGGCCTCACAGCCGCCGGTCGGGGCTCATCCTCACGGCTCGGGGCTGTCAGCGGAGGCTGGGGAGGACGAGGGTCCCAGAAACCTTTCCAGGTGTTGGTCTTTTAAAGTCTAAACGCTTTGGAGACTGTTAGAATTAATAGGACTCCAGATCCCACCGCCTATCTTACAGTTCTCCTGTAGCATGTGGGTTTGCTGTCTGTTAGGAAGGATCAGGGCTTTACAAATAATCCCATCTTTCTTCTGGAACTCCTAGGGCACCACCACAGTTGTTCGCTGTGATTTGGTGGTAGCAGAGATACCTTTGATGACTGTAGGCAGGTAGAAAAGGGACGCTTTGGACTAAGACTACAAACTGCCTCCTGACGGATCTCAGGTGGTGTGACCAGGGACGTTGTGAGGGGAAAAATCATGGGAAATTACTGCCTTACTTAGCTGAAAATTACTTGCCTATGTAAATGACGTTTAGAGCATCTCCAAATTACTGTAGGAGTGGCCTGACCTGCTAGAGCCCTCCTTGTGGCAAGAGTAAGTAATTCAGACGAGCCAGACTGCATTTAGGTCTCTGGAAGGATCATGTAGGATCACCTTATTTTGGTAAATTAGTGTTGTGTAATCTCAGCTTTTCTGTGCAAAGTTGAGACTTGGTGCTCGTATTGCTAATTGTAATACAGGGCACAGAGGAGCATACTTTGGCTCAACAATCCAAATGAGAGGATAGACCTTTGAACTGACGCCATTTTTTGACTGTAGGGAAGTACAGAATGTAACTATAGGTCAAAAGGAATTTCTTCATTTTTGAGCCAGTGGAGCTGGCAGTGCTTGCTCTAGTAAGATCTTTCCTTAACTAGGAAGTCCTTTATCAGTTATGACATAAATCTATTGCCTGATCATCAGGAAAAATTGCTTCCCTATCTCTCAGAGATTAACCATATATTGAACTTCAAAGCCTTTGATTTAATCAGAATATTTATATTACATGAAACAGTTTTAATGAAAAATCCATAATCTTTAAAGACGAGTAGTGCACTTTAGAATGTAGAACTGTTCCCTCCCTCTACCCATGTTTCTGACTAACCTACTAAGAAGGCAAAATAGAGATTAATTTTAAGTAATGGTAGGATACTAGGCTTTTACTTGTAAGCCCAGCCTTGAAACAGAGTGCTATCATTACAGAGATCTTTTTATAGTTGCTTATTAATGTGCTCAAAATACCTGCCTGCAGTGAAGCTTCTTGGTCATTCTAGGAAAACTTTCTTGGCAGTCAAGCTCATGTATCAAAGGCACTATTAAATTCTTCAAAAACTTCCATGCACTTCTTTTTGCCTGCATGATTTAACCAGGCTTTTCTGGAACTTCACATTGGATATCCACAGAGATTGGATTTGGGTCTTGTATTTACAAAGAAGTTCAGTAGGGACAAGGAGCCTGACCTGGGGGACATAGTCAGGTAGCTGGGAAGGTACAGCAGGGATGAGAGCTGTCCACAGCCCTCTCTCTCCTTACAGCAACAGCCCTTCTTTCTTCCCTCTACTCTTTTTAATTTCATTCTGGGATAGGAACCATGAGTAATTAATTTGCATTGGCAAATACCTGCTTGGAAGAAAAACTCGATGACTAAGTTGTAGCAGCCATGGGTCAGAGTGAAATCTCAGAGGAGGGAGGTAATGGAAGCAGCCTGTATATACTTTTCCCAGCAGCAGTAACAATGCCTGGTGAGCATCAGGTGCTTTTGCTCCTTTCCAGTTGGTGTGTGTACCAAACCAGTTAAATTCCCATGTATGAAATAGCTACTGTATTGCAAGTATTCCCAGGTGCTACTGTGTAGGTTGTGTGCAGTGGGGCTGGGGCCTGTCAGCTAGATTGTGGGGTATGCCAGCAGCTATAGTTTCCCTGAGCTGCACCAAAGGACGAAGGGGAGGGTTCTTGCAGTTCATTGCATCATGCAGATGGGGTGTAGTCAGCTTACGCTGATGTGTCCTTCTTGGGGAAGGAGAGTGCAAATACCAGTTGAGTGTACAAGGCTCAATGTTAATGTTTAGTTACTAATCTCTTGGATAAGCCTGGTATTCCTCTCTGCATCAGCTGTGTGAGAAGGAATAAGACTTTAAAAGCAGAAGAGCCAACCACATTTCACAGTTCTTGAATGTCTGCCTCCACTGTCTCCATTCAGAGGAAAGTGGAGACAAAAGCCTATGCTATTTCTATAAATTAAGGTAAAAGTATGAAAATGGATGTTGCAGGAAGAGGGAGACCAAGCAAAAAGCTGTGTGACAAAGATGCTCATTTTTTTTTACTTGTGATCATCCTATATGTAAGACTACAGCAATGAGGTATCTGTTAACTTAAGGGATTACTTGGTTGAGGGGGAATCGGTCATCTGTGGATTTCTAAGCTAGACCAAAGGTTATTTCAGTGTGGTTGTCACTCAGTGTAAAATTAGACCGTGTCTTCCTTTAGCTAAGCATAGGTCTGGATGCTGGTGTTTACCAAGGGGCTGTTCTGGTGTTGCAACCTACAGGACCTGAGAAACTGAATGAGTTTGGTTGAACTATGTTTAAAGAATTTCCTTCCTGTTCATAGTTTCCTGGTGGCAGCTAACCTGAGGCTACAAAGGCATTTTTGTAAATTAAATGTTTGCTATAATTCTAAGCCAGTCTTGACTCTTGCCAAGAATGATTCTAAAGGTGATCACTGTCCTAAGCCTTAGCAGATCTCAGGTAATCACCATGGGCCCTCCTGCAAAAATGAAAATATGAGCCAGGAGCTGAATTCCAAGGTTCCAGTTTTCCTATGAAATTACAGATTCCTGACAGGAAAGCTTGCCCAATACTTTGTGCTTTACTTGAGGCTCTGGTAAGTCAACTAGCAATTGGGGCTTGAGTGGTAAAAGCTTGAATCTCCAGATGTTTGATGAACCTTACAGATAGTGTGAGATATTGCAGGAAGAACCCAATGCTGATGCAGCAGGGCAAAACATTCTCTGAACATAGTGCGTGTAGGATCATTAGAACTAATTCTTGTACTGCAGAGTACTGTGCTGATGATCTGCTTTGTTTCTTTTCCTAACAGACCTGTGAATCTAACAACTTTCATTAGTCCCCAAATATCTTGAAATAATCAGTAACAGCTATTTTCCAGCTCCACAAGGCATTATTTGACAGCTCTTATACAACATGAGTATATGTGCTTCCTTGTGCCTTTCTCTGGAAGTCACAGAGAAATGCCCTTTCACTTCTTTTCACATTAAAAGCTAATTTTATTTCTCTTGATATTTAAACATCATCATTCTCTTCACTAAGAAAAAGATGCATTTTTTAATGGAGTGTTTTATTACTCACATCGGCCACATTTTGTTGTAGATCTCAGGTCCCTTCAACCCTCGCAATTCTCAAGTTAAAAGAATAACAGGTCATTCTTGCCTATTTTTTCATAGTGGGAGGTGTCTATACTAAAAGCCTTTATTATTTTTTTTTCAAGTTAGAATACTGCATCAATTAAATATCCAGCACTTATAAATGCTGACTTCTTTTTGCATACCTCCCACAGTAGATCTGTAATAAGCATCTGTTAGAGCTAAAGGCAGTGAAAGTAAGTATAATACTTTGAATGAGGAGTTTAAATATCCAAAGGATAATTTGATAATGCATCTAATGTTGAACAGCTGTGTTGTTAGTTCTCAAATTAAACTGTAATTGGTAATGAGAACAGTACAACATTAGGAGATGCAGTATGAATGTAACCAAGGAACTGTCAATTGTACTAGATGTCCAGCTTTCTTTTATGATTCACAGAGCAGCACAATTTGCTATAAAATACTGTTATAAATGACACTTATCTAGCAGCCCTTTTTGGGTCATGCTCCTAAAAGGCATTTAATGTTATTTACTGAGATAATTAAAGTAGAAGTTTTTATATGTAGTCATTAAGGATTATATGGTATTTTCTGTGCAAACAGAAACAGATTTTCTATCTGTATAACTAGCATATCTTGCTACAAGTTCAGTCCTTGCTCAAAAACTGAACACTGAGTAACCTCGTGCACAGCAGCTGCTTGTGCTCACTGACCTCAAACTGACAACGTTTCTGTGAGGAGCAGTGTGTTCTGCAAATAATGTGATGTTTGGCAAGCTGCTTCTGGCTGATTAGCTGTCACAAAACAAAAACAGCAACAGCAATTATGAGTGAGTTAATACTTTGGAGGCTTATGAGTAAAAAGTACAATTAATGATGTTAATTAAGGCATTCTCCCCCTAGTCTCTGTATGATTATTATTATCAAGTTACACATGAAGAAGCTGAGAGACAGAAAAAACATGATTTATCTCAGTCAGTGTGACATGACAGGGGCAGAAGTGCCTTGGCCTGCCTGTCTTCAGGCACTGCACAAGTTCTTTGTGTTGCTAGAAACAGTCTCATTTTTAAAAACAAAGCAGAGTGAATATGGGAGCTAAGTATTTGTCAGACCTTTCAAGAGAAGTGAAGAGAGAATTTTGGTCTGTCCCTTGACAAAAATCTATCTTTTCAGCTGGTTTTACATGAATTTGAAGCTGTATAGATTTACAGCAAGTTGGAAATTAAGAAACAGTGTAAGCCATTACAGCAGTGGTTTATTACATAGATTCATTATCTGCTGGAATACTGTTTTGAGAATTTCTTATTCAAGTTTTGACCAGTGCTGATAACTGAAGATCCATTATTTCTGAAGTCAAGACTGTCATGTCAGATAGATAGCATAGTATAGAATCCAGTCACTGTGGTGTTGGGGTGTTTTGAGTTTAATTAAGTTAGCAGCATTGGAGAACTTGTACACAGTTTTAATTTTGAAATCTCATTGTTGTTTCTTTTCTAGTATATTCTGCACCAACCAGATAAACTATTCAAGCACATTTATACCTTTACCCACCCTGCAAAGTTCTTAGCATGTTGGGGTCTTGACAGGCAGAGCTTTATTTTTCCTGAGGTAGCCTCTAATGGCAAAATAATTTGAAATCCAGATAGGAACTGAAGAGTAACTTCATTGCTGTGTCTGTCCTGTATTTCAGATTGCCATATGCAATGGACACTGATCTCAGTTCCCAGGACAGGAAGGACCTGGACAAGTTCATCAAATTTTTTGCTTTAAAGGTAACTTCTCCTGTGGGCAAATGCCTTTACTTTCTTAAGAAAAGCTATACTTGCTGTGGCTGGAGTAACAAGGTTGGGGCTTGGGGTTTTTTTGTTTGTTTTTGCTAAAGACTAAAGAAGAAAAGCTGGTGGTAAAATTGTCAGATTCACGAGAATAACTAGAAAAACACCCTGTCCCCTTTTTTCTACCTTCACATCTCTTCCTTCTCCCAGAAATGTCCTGCTGTAGCATAAGTTTAGAGGCACTAAACACTTCTGTCAGCTTTGGACTCCTATCAACACATCCAGCCTCCCAGCTTTTTGAGAGTGGAGTCCAACAGAAGCTATTCTCTTCAGCCTATCTAAATCTTTATATTGCAACCAAAAGTGATAACAGCAGAATGTTCTTTTGAAAGTTGTTAATTGTAAAACTTGGCCTCACTTGGTACATAGATGCAAGAAGCCACTCTGGCAATGGTTATGTTACAACTATACAAATTCACTCACATTTATGTGTTCAGGATATAATTGTAAATTTTGCTTAAGCGTTCCCAAAAACTGTGATCACAAAATTGATTCAGTTGCTTCATGTCCTTATCAGAAAGGTCAGCTTTAAATGATTTTCTGTCTAAAATGTGTTTACCTGTTATATGTATTATTTGAAGTTGATTACACTTGAAGACTAGCATAGCAAACTACTTATTTACATCCTGATCAGCTCTTTTTTTTTGATGTGACTTGGAATTTGTCTAGCTTGAATTCTGAATCAAGAGCTCTCTCTGCTCAGCTCAAAATGTATGTGTATCTTTTTCTTTGTATTCCAGACAGTACAAGTAATTGTCCAGGCCCGACTTGGAGAGAAAATCTGTACCCGATCATCATCCTCCCCAACAGGCTCTGACTGGGTAAGGTCATGGTTTCTAAAGCACCTCCATAACTTCAAGGAGTGTGTTGTGTGTATGTGTGAGAGAACACAATGTAATTGTTACAGTCTTTTTCAGACTGTAATAACTATTCATAGAATGACTACTATATTCACTTATCCTAATTGGTGTTGGGTTTTTTTGATATCTTGTCAACATGCAATACGTCATTTTGAGTAGAGGAGAGAGAAATGATACCTCTCAGCAATTCCTGCCAATTAAGGCACATTTCCAAGGTCTGCTGGGGGTGAGGTGTTAGGTACTTTTCTGTCAGCAGCTTGCACCTCTGCAGTTCTGGGCTTCATAAGTAATGGGCTTTATTAAAATTGAATTAAGATTCTCCATGGATGAAAAATCAGATTCAAACGAGGGAACACAATTTTTATGTCTGCATAAAGAAAAGCATTTAAATCAGCAGCCAAGCAAATGTTTGCAAATATGGAAAGCCTGAGTCCATCTGGGAATTTTTTGTTTCATAAATATTTCAGTGGATACTGAGCTAGTATGTTATATATGGGTCTATGATTCTGTCTTCAGTGTACCATCAGGCAGCTTTGCAAAGAAATAAAAAAATGGAATAATCTCTGTCATTCTGCAGTTCAATTTGGCAATCAAAGATATACCAGAGGTTACTCATGAAGCAAAGAAGGCCCTGGCAGGACAACTACCTGCTGTTGGAAGGTCTATGTGCGTGGAAATCTCTCTCAAAACCTCAGAGGTAAGAACACTCATTGTTCAAATTAATGTGAGAATATATTGACTTTAAAAGTAAAGCAGCATGCTAATGAAATGCATAGTTTAACTGAACCAATTCACTGCAAATACCTAGGGACAAGCAAATAAGTGATAAGTTTATTTTTTTTAGACCGTGAAGAGCTTAGCTAGTCTGAAAAAGATGTTCCCTCAAGATGTTCTGGGTGTGTGCAGCCAGACTTCAGTGCACCTTTTTCCATTGCTCCCACGAGAAAGTGGGAGCCAGAAGAAACATCTTCATGGAGAGATGCAGCTGTTGCTGATCATTATTGATATGTGAAAAGGTTTGTGTTATGAAATGAGGCTTTATTCTGTCCTCTTTTCTGTGATCCAGGGAGACTCCATGGAGCTGGAAATTTGGTGCCTAGAAATGAATGAAAAGTAAGTGTGCTCTTCATACTTTGTCAAGTGCAGCAATCAAGCTGCTGGTATCAAAGAGAGAAACTAGTAATTTTACTCCTTTCTCCATTACAACTAATATGCCTCCTCAGATACAAGCACTCACAAATGCTTTCAATACTGAGAAGATGCTTCTATCTACTAGAAGTCTGCATGGCATTTTTCAGCAATTATCTCTACAAAAAGTGACTAGATTGAAGGAAACCTCACTCATTGGTCAGAAGCTGCCATACTAGGGCTTTATTTTATCATTTTGGCAGTAAAACTGACAGAAGCTAAAACAAGTCTGGGCCAACTTTAAAAACAAAACAACCAAGCAAGACCCCACAACCTCCTTACTCGAAAACAAACATTTCTTTTTTTCTGTTGTATTCTATAGATGTGACAAAGAAATCAAAGTTTCATACACGGTATACAACAGGCTGTCTCTACTGCTGAAGTCTTTGCTTGCTATAACCAGGGTAACTCCAGCTTACAGACTCTCAAGAAAACAAGGCCATGAATATGTAATATTGTACAGGTAAACTGAAATACGAAGTTTTTCATTTGAAACACAAACATCATAGACTCTAGATTTGCACAGCTTTACGTGTGGTATCAAGGGATGAGTGATAGAAATTCAAATTATTTGGATTTAACTGCTACTGATCAGTGACAGATGAGAACTTTTTGTATCTGAGCCTTCAAAAGAAAAACTAAGCATAGGCAGTGAAGTATTGTTCTTTGCCTACCATGTTGAGAATAGCACAAAAATTGCACTTGCAGGCACTGGTAAAATTGCTTATTAGCATACAGTTGTTCAGTGTATGCTCTGTATTTGATAAACACCTATGCTGTATGTAACTGCAATGCATACTTTTGTAGTTTACATTCAGATTCTCTCCTACTACTCCATTTTGAAGATGAATGCTTAGCTGCACTTCCAGTAGTTCTTGCAGTTTACTCTTCCAAATACGGAGTTCAACTCTCTTTAGCCCATGAAATCTGACAGCCTTGTTTACCACCTTCCAGTCATTGTTTTTGGGTTTGAGAAAAGTCTTTGACATGTTTGCATAGCTAATTTAGGTGATTGTAAAGGTCAGGCTTGCTATCATTTGCATGTGTTCACTTTTGCTTCCATTTCTGGTTTGGTATATACTTAATTGAAGGTCTCTCTACGGCACAGTTACTCTTTTACATTTTTGACTCAAACCTTTCTGTGAAGTTTGTATCAGTTCACATTTTTGCTCTGAACTGCAGACTTACCAGAGGCTTGAACTCAAAAGAAATTTCTAATTATACTGCCATTTTCTTTTCCTTTTTAAGAGACATATTTTCTGAAGTATCTAGAAGGGTTTTTTTGAGATAACTGTTCTAGCCTCTATGATGGGATTGTTTTTCTTTCAATAGAAGAAAAACTGGTTTCAAACTTTGAATTCATAAAATTAAATCTGGAATATGTATAGATTATGTACTCACCAGTCCTAATAGCTTTTCTTTTTCATTTTCCTGCAGGATATATTTTGGTGAAGTACAACTGAGTGGCTTGGGAGAAGGTACGGTTAGGTAACTTACACAAATTAGAGTAGAACTGCTTTCCTTACTGGCCAGCCTTTTGTTACTGTTCCTGAGTACCACAAGGAAATTAAGCCTGAGGTTTTACACATGATTTGTATCTGAATCTGTCAGTGAAGGGTATGTCATGTGACAGGGTGGTTGCCATTTTGACTCTGGTGATCCATAACTGCGATGAGAATATAGAAGTATGTTGATAAGGGGCAGGTTGGCTAAAGGAGATCATCATCTACTCAGGAACAAGAAGCACTTTAGAGAAGTATTTTAGACCACTATAGGAACTAATATCAGAAGTCTTGTAGATGAAGCCTGCCAGAAAGGCAGCCTAGAGTAGCCGCTTTTTTCATGGGATCAAGATGTGTATTTGGAGTTCCTTTGTTATCAAAGGATAACCCAAACACTATAGAAATAAGATAACGTGACCTCAGATGAGGATAGTATGGAACATGCATCATCAGTAAAACTGATAATCATTCCTTAACCTACAGGTTTTCAGACAGTCCGTGTTGGGACAGTGGGTACCCCAGTGGGCACCATCACTTTGTCTTGTGCCTATAGAATCAACCTCGCTTTCATGTCAACCAGGTGAGAAAATGTGACCCTGACAGAAACTCTTTTACAGTACTACTAAACTCCTCATGTTATAAGCCCCTAAATCTATGTCTTCAGCTTCTCCTTTCCTGCTGTAATTCTCCTTTATGGAGAAGACTCTGTACTGCTTAAGTCTTAGAGTAAAGAGAGTATTTGGGTAACCTGAGCAGACTCTAAAACTCAAAATTATTGATGCATGCTTGGAGCTGCAGAGCTGAATTGTAAAGATGCTCTGGGACCATTAAGAGACACAAGTGTTTCCTGTGAGCACCGTGAACTGGGATGAGAGTAGAGAGTAAAAGCAGCCTTGCCAATAACACCATCGCTTGTTGCATTCCAGGCAGTTTGAGAGGACCCCTCCTATCATGGGGATTATCATTGATCATTTTGTGGACCGTCCCTACCCCAGCTCTTCGCCCATGCATCCCTGCAATTACAGGTGAGGAAATAGTGAGTTGAACTCATGGGCCATGGTGGAGGCATCAGCTATGCCCAAATACCAAATAGCATTTTCTATTACCTGCTAACTGCATGGGAAGAGAGACTGGAAATTAACATCACTTACATTGGCATGGTGGCACATGAGAAGGGGTGTCACTTTCAAAAGAAAACTAGAAGACTGAGTGCAGCAAGCCCCAGTATTTTCTCAGATGCCTTGCAGAAGCACTTGGACACAAAAGATCTTTAATCTTACTTGCTTCTGAGAATTTGAAAGGATAATAGTTAATCCTGTTGTAGAACTATATGTCCAGTGGCATCTATTACCAGATATTTCCACTGAGGAAAGACAAGTTAAATTTTTGTTTTTAGGTAAGAATCTTGTCTTCTCTAAAATGCATTTGAGAGCACATAGACTGAGCAGTGGTGGTGTTCAACAATGGTTCTGAAAACACCAAAACCAGTAGAATTAGTGGGAATAACAAAACATTAAGTCACAAAAAAACATAGAGGGAAGTGTTTCTATCTGGGAGTAGAAGAGGAGTGCCAGCAGAAAATTAAAGTTTCCATGTGCTGTTTTCCTCAGTTCTACCAAGTAGACTGTGAGCCCTTCATAATTCTCCTTTCAACTCCACCCAAATACTCTCAGCATCCCTGCAGTGTTTGTCCCAGTGTATTTTACTATTTGTTTTAGGAAGATTTCCAGTTAGGAAGATTTTTTTTTTTCTTGCTACTTCAGAGCTGGTGAAGACAGTGGTGCAGTGTACCCCTCAGTAGAAGATTCCCAAGAAGTGTGTACCACTTCTTTTTCCACCTCTCCTCCATCTCAGGTAAGAATCACCAGGCTGTTTTTACCCCTAGGCAGAACAATTGCTGTTTTGGTAGCGTGTGCACTCCTACATCAACTACTGTGCTAACAGCTAGCCTCCTGCCGTTAACTGAAATTAAATGCATGTGTTATTTACACCTTTACCCTCTGACTAAAACCTAGCTGGTTACTAATTCCAAGAAAATGCTAGGGGACTGCAAAGAATTACTGAGAAACATTAAAAGAACCTACTCCTGTAGCTGGGCTAAGGTAGAGCTGAGTATTTACACATTTACATACTAATACCGCAAGAAGAGTAATTCAGGAGCATAAGTAGAGGTAATATGCTGACATTAAGAAACACTGAAATATCAGGCAAATACATATGGCACAGTCTTATTTTCTGCACTGGGGAATAGAAAAGCAGCAAAATGAAAAAAAGTTGTATTTGTTTGGCCATCTAAAACTAGCCAGGGCAGCAGGAATAAGCATCAGTGAACACAGTTGTGTCGTAGTATTGAACTAGGGACTTGGGATTCTGTTCTTCCTCCTACCCATGCTAATTTCATTTAGGTTTCAATTTTAAAATAAACTGATAATGATTTCTTGAATTAAAAAAAACCAACTCCAATTCTTTCTTCTTTTAGTGTCTCTATATATCTGATTCCATAATTCTGTATTTTGAAGACTTGTCCAGGTTTGCTATTTCCCTAGGAGACATGAAGGCCTGCTGTCACTGAAAGGAGAAGCTTTATGAAACCAGGTGGACCTTGAGAATTTCTATTAAATCCGAGCCTAAATTCTTGCTTCTCCTGTGGCTGATACTTGCCATGTGCTGTATGCTTATTGATAAAGCAACTGCCAGTTGTTGTTAGCACAGTTAGACATTGCCGGAGTGGTATCTGAAGTAAACTGAAGAAGGAAAAAATTAAACTGAATTTCTTCTTCCATCTTTCTATATACAACTTAATTTGGTAAAAAAATATGGGGAAATGTGTGATGCTGTAGGCAAATTGTCTAAATCTCTGATTGTCTTCCCAGTAGAAATGAGGCCTAACCTGCATGACACAAGATGCTACCTTATCCCTGTGAGCTTGCGTAGCATGTCTCAGTTTGTTACACAGTAGCCCAAAAATCTGGGCATGAGTAATAACGAGAAATGAAGCTTTCATAAAACTGTAATTTGACTGGAAGGAAGGGTGGGACTGGATGAGATTTGGATTGTCCTTTTTGGCTTATTACACTTGGTGAGACAGTGCTTACTTCTGAAGCATCACTTCTCCTGAAGGAGATCTCCCTTAATATCACTGTGTTTGAATTAGCCTAAGTCTCCTTTATTCTGTGTGTGCAGCACAGACTTGTAAGAATGATGGAAGAAATGTTTATGGATGGGGAGTATTAAAATACATACCATTTTTATATTAAAAAAAAAAAAAAAAGAAAAAAACCCCCAAACTAACAACTCCCAAACTTCTTGGGTTTTTTTGGCTTTTGCCTTGCCAACTGCCTGTTATCCATTCTAATTAGCTGTAGAGCAGAGTCTGTGACAGTTACTTTTTCTCAGTGTTCACCAAGTCTAAAATATTACCTGTGTTGCATATACACTGAGATTTGAAACAGTCAATTCTTTACAAAATTAACATACTTCTGGCAATATTGAGACTTTTGCTCTATGTATAGATGTGGCTGCTGCAGCCAAAACCTCTTCACTAGCATTCAGTTCATCCAACTCTTTGAAGTTCTTCTCTGAAGTCCTTTTCTCTCTCTCTTTCTCTCCCCCCTCTCTCACTCTTTCTTTTCCTTGTTTCCTGTGTGTCTGTGCACAGTGTGTTTTTACTGTCACAAAGGCACACTTTCAGACCCCTCCTCCTGTGGTGACGGACACCTTGAAGGTCCCAGTGATGGGACTGGCCTTCTCACATCAAGTGAGTTGTCAACAGAATATGTTATACACAGCCATGTATAATTCAGGCATGACAGAACAGATAGAGGGAAGTGCAGATTTGTCAATGTGGGATGTTTGTTATGCATGGAAAAGGTTGGTGAATCCAAAAAGGAGCAGGCATGCTGAGATAGGTTGCCTAAGTGTCATGCAGATGAAGATCTCCCAAAAATAGGACAAGTACCCCTGAATAAACAGCAGCTTCTGCTGTTGTGATTGCTGTTAATTGTTACTGAAAGACACAAGCAGTAAGACACAATGATGAGTGTTTTCTATGAACAGCCAGTGTATCTAGAATCTGCAGTCATTAGTTAGAATGGGTTAAAACAGGAGGAATTTGAAGTAGGAGAGGAATAGAAACCAAACACACTACAATTCCAATGCTAACAATGACAGTAAAACAGGATTTAGGGAAAATGGTTAAGTAATGGAAAAGCTTGGTTGTAGATACTGAAGACTTCTTAAACAGACATGGCAACAATTCCTAGGAATCCTTAACTGACTTCTACAGGAAGACGAGTATAAAGTAATCTTCAAAGCAGGACATGCTTTTCAAAACAATATTGTTTTGAATGTAACAATATTGTGCCTGCTCCNCAGGACATGCTTTTCAAAAGAGTCAAGCTGACTGGATGTATCTAGGAGCAAAACATGTAACAATATTGTGCCTGCTCCATTCAGCTTAACTAGCCTCATGTGAGTGGAAGTACTGTTGTTCATTCAGAACCTTGAGAACTATGTCAGCATTGGCACGTTTGGATTCTAACATGCAGACCTCTTAAAGAAGTGTTCCTCTTGAGGTCAAGCAAGCCAAACCAGGGAAGTTTCATTTCATCCAGACAGCTACATTTCTACTTAGGGTGTGTAAGGAACTTCTGGGTTTCACCGATTCCAGCACTTCATTACTAAAGCCATCTCACAAGGTTTAGCTTCCAGTTCTCTGAACCTAGCATGTGTATGGGACACTCTAACCTTTAGCTGGAGCTATTTGAGCAGGCCCTGAATATCAGCTGTTTTAATATACAATGGGAATGGATTCAAACAGTTGATAGTGCAGTTGCTTTGGGGGGAGATACTAAATAGTAGCTCTTTAATAACTTGATGATAGCATTGATGCTTTTTCCAGTATGTGAAACAGGCCTACGGAGCAAAGCTTCCTTCTCAGTCATCCCTTATACAGCTTTCCCCTGTGTGCATTGGAAACCATTCTTGTTTTCTGGTCAAGGCCTAGACTTAGTCCTCTACAATAGGAACTTTTCAGAATAACCTTTATGATTGATTCCAGTTAAAATCTAGTATCCTTCTGCCAGCCTAAAATGCCTCTGACTTTTCCTGTTCCTTTTTGAGTGACCAATGATCATTCAGACAGTGGGGCATTCCCCTTCCTCTCTCCTCTCCCTTTTCCCCTCTTTGTTTTTTTGGTTGGTTTTTTTTTTGGTTTTTTTTTTCCCCTCTTCTTTACACACCCTGAAGCTCTCGTCTTTCCTATCAGCCTGCTGCCCTGGGAGTTGGATCAGCTGACATGGGGTATCCTGTACTCTTTGCTGGTGGCTTGAATGCTGCACACCCTCACCAGGTATTTGTGGGGGGTAGAATAAGCATGGCTGGTATTGCAACTGTTGTATGTGACTTACACATCTGACACAGGCCTTGAAACTTGTGCATGTATTGGTATCCTGTTTATCAAGGATGATAGGAATCTAGGATAAATATAGAGAAAGTACAATTGGCACAGGAGGTGGGAACAAGCTCCTCAGCATCCTTGACTTTGGGGTAGGGATCATATGGAGAAACTATGCCAGACCTGTTTGCCTGCACCAGCACATCACTAGTTCCAAATTTTGGCTGTCTTGCAGAGACACTGCCCAAGCATGGTTCTGTAGCCTAGACATAGGATAAATACACTGATGATCCCATACTGGTGTACTTGCATCCATTCATCACATAAAACTGGCTGACACAAATCTTTTTCTGCCTGTTATGTTGCTTCTGCGCCTGAGGTTTGCTGACACAGTGATAGCAGCAAGAGAATATGATTATTTCTCTCACACACACACACACCCTGAAGTGGTCCCAGAGCTCTGCAGTGTAAAACAAAGAGGAGCAGAGTAGCAAGGGAATGAAAGTGTTTGCATAGTGGTGACCACTTGACACTTCTGCCTCATGTGAGGCAAAAACACAATCATATACCAAAAAACCCACTGCTAGTTCCAAAATTACTCAATTGGTTGCATTGTGGTGTTGGCCTGACTTTCAGATTTCTAACTTAGCCATTCCTCTCCATCTCAGCTGATTGGTCCAGGAAAAGAGGGGGGAGTTCCCCCAGTTCCCAACCAGCCAGCACATGGCACTCAGGCTGACCAAGAAAGGATGTGCACCCCACTGGACGGAGTCCACTACCCAGCAGCTACTCCTTCTAGTAGGTAGGTTGGTTTTAGGCATTCTGCCATTTGTGCTGGATGACTTGTAATCATGTTAAGGTAAAAATTTGGATTTTCCCCTTTTTTAGCAATTGTGCTTAACACAATTACTGTCTTTCCATGCCCCAAAACAACTAGCAGCTTTCTCAGATTGGATCTTTTTCAATCCTCACTCACCTACTTAAACTTGATTGTCACTGTAACATCCAGGCAACTTCTATCAACCTTAAGTATATTATCAATTTTATCTCTTTTTTTAACCTCTCTTCTGGTTTTACTGATTGCAGAAGAAGATGAAAGAAGTTCACAAATGAGCTTTAAATTCCCCAGAAACTTAATGGGAATTGTTACTGAGAACAGTAGCAGTTGCCACAAACCTGTTCACTACTTCATTAGGAAAATTTAGATACAAAATTATTTAAAAGGAAACAATGCAACCTCAAACTGCCTTAAATCACCTACTTCTCAGCTTATTAAATCCATCTTTTATTTCATCAACATACTTATTTCTCAAGAAGTCTCTCCTGGGGCCATATCTTAATATACCTTGAGCAGAGACTTTGCTGAGAGGAAACCAAAACTGAAGTTTGACCAGCATTTCCTGTGCGTGCTATCTCAGTCTTCTTGCCAGAAGACACAGGCCTTTTTTTTGTTGTTGTTTTAAAGTTCAAAATACCTGTGTTAGGAATAAAACAGGTTGTAGAAATGCATTGAATTAATTGTACTGGCAGTGGCTGTTATGAACTATCAAGCTGCTCTGCTGCCTTTTTAACCTGACACTTCTGTGCCTTCTGTTACTGAAAAAAATAATAGTCATGAACAGGAATTGTTGTGAATGTACACAAGTGGAAGTTAAAAGTCCATCTCCAAAAAGGAAAAGCTTTCAGTTGGCAGCAACTTGTCATTCAGCTAGTTTTGTTGCAGCTTGAAAATGAAATCTGATTCTACAGATGTCCCACTCTTGTTTTGTGCTCATTACTGAGGAAGAAAGTGTGGTACAAGGACAAAGACTCTGTTGTCCTCCTTCTAATACTAAGAGTTAAACCCAGAAAAATGAAGGACTCTTGTAAAACATGTGATTTGTCTATAACGATTGTGCCATAAGTCACTAATTAGCCTGTTTTCCTCCCCCAGTGAGGACACAGAAATAGTATCAAACAGCAGTGAAGGGAAGTGTGGCTCCCCAAATGATCTTCTAGAGACCATCTTTATCCGGAAGGTGGGAGCTTTTGTCAACAAACCCATTAACCAGGTAACTAGCAGTAGGTGGTCTCAGAGGGCTCCATAATACCCTTCTTCTCTCATGTGTTTCTACACAGGGAAACAAAAAGCAGCCAAATGCCATGGCAATCCCAGAGACTAGGGCTGCATATTCTTGCCTTCTGCATTTCCTACAGAGTTTAATTGCAGGACGTTTTTCATAAAATCCTTGTGGGATGTGACAGTCATTAAGCCTGCCCTGCTTTTCCAACACCCTGTATGGGTATGGAAGACTCAATACACCACTTGAGTCTCACAGTGATCAGCCAATACACCAAAAGTCCACAAACTGAGGAAGCTGGTAGCAAGCCTCCCTTCCTTGAAGGGGCATGCAGTCGACCAGTTCTTCACAAGCAAGCATTTAAATTCAGCTATAGCAGCTGAGAGGTCTGCCCAGCTCCTAGGGCTGCACTTAAATAAGCTTTTTAAGCCCTTTTCTAGGCCTTTTGAATGATTGAGGAGAAATTGCTTGCATTTGTTGCACTTAGTTAATTCTTTCCTGTATTATATACAAGATGTATAAAAGCAATCCCACCTCATGATATGTATCTGCACTAGGTCAGCAGATTACAGTCTCCCTATTGCAAGCCTTTTAAATGAGGTAGTTGGCCTCCTGCCTAACTGCTGGCATGATCTTGGACAGCTTTTAGCAGGCCTGACAAAGAATTTTCAGTATCCTTTTCTGTGCTGGGTAAGCAGAGCATCTTAGTGAAATTCTGTTTGCTGAATCTCCTCAGGTGACCATGGCCAACTTAGACATTCCTTTTGCCATGTTTGCTCCCAAGAATGTTGAGCTGGAAGATAACGACCCCATGGTAAGCCTCTTCCAGAGGTATAATATGTGCCTTCTCAACATCCCTTGCACAACATTCCTGCTATTCCCTGCCTTGAATACACTTTGTTTTTGAGCAGAGAACTAGTATTGGGATTTATATGGTTTCAAGAAATATCTTATAGAGAGTCTTGGGCTCTCTAGACATGCAAATAACAGTACGTGCTTGCTGCCCCTGCTGTAGCATGTTTTATTTTCCAACCTCCTAACTGCCCCCACACATCCAAAATACACACACAGCTGTAACTGCAAAATTGGTACTCACAATCTTTGGTTTCTTGGGCAGGTGAATCCTCCTGACTCCCCAGAAACTGAGTCTCCTCTACAAGGCAGCTTACACTCAGAAGGCTCCAGTGGCAGCAGCACAGGGAACACCCATGATGACTTTGTTATGATTGATTTTGTAAGTGCTTTCATCAGTGCTCTCATGTAACACCTGCATCTTCAGTGTGCTCCAGGTGTTGGGACAATTGCATGTGATGCAAGTTTCAAAGACCCATGGCTCTCAGTTCCAAATGAGAGATTGGCAGCCCCAAAACTGCCAACACACTGATCCTCAGAACCACCAGATAGAAATTAAATAGTCTTTTAGTTCCCTACCAACACCTGGACTCGTTATCCATTCTCTAATACCTAAAGAAGCCTGATTCCAAGGAAATTTTCTTTTCCAAGTGCTCAGGCAGGCACAGTTCTTGACTATTCTTCAGTTATTTAATATCCATTATTGCAGCAACAGTTGTAATACCAAGATGTTTACTAATAAGAGTTAATGACTTTACCTAAGATAATAGCAAAAGGGAAGCCATTGTTCTCTGAATGGGAATTAACAGCAGTATCTTTGATTCTAGAAACCAGCATTTTCGAAAGATGACATCCTTCCAATGGACCTGGGGACATTTTATCGTGAGTTTCAGAATCCCCCTCAACTCAGCAGCCTCTCCATTGACATTGGAGCACAGTCCATGGCAGAGGATTTGGTATGGAACCCTGTCATTTCTGTTTGTGGAAATCATATGTTTTTATAATACTCTTCCTATTCCTAGTTTGAAAAAAAGTCAAGTCTTCATAGTCGTAGAATAACTTGTGTTGGAAAGGAGCTTTAAAGGCCCATCTAGGCCATCATTAATATTTTTCAGACAAATGCAAATTTATTCATGGCACACCTAAGCCTCTGAAATTGCTGTGTTTATCTTCAAGTTGAAAGCTGCTGCCACATACTTGCAATGGTTATCAAACCCCTAAAACTAATCATATCTCTGGTGTGTCAAACTTAGTGGCAAGCTAGGCTTGATCTTGCAGCCTGAGCAGAGGTAAAATCCTATTACAGCTGATGAAAATGACTTAGTAAGTGCATCATTGGGCTTGAAGGCACTGTTCCCCACGTTTTGTGGGGAAAAGTGAATGCAAAAGGCCAAGAGCTTCAAGTGGCTTCATGAAGGCAGTGACATAAGCAGGTTATTGTGCTGCAGCTGGAGGCAGGAATTGCACAAGGTGAGGTCCAAGTGCACCTGCTGTGCGTGCAGAGCAAACACACTCTGGGCAGAGTGCCCTTCTGGTGGTCACTTGCTGGATGCTGATAGAGAACTCCATTTTATGCACGTGGGAAGTGGAGCCTAGAGCAGTGAAGGGGGTTGCATGGCTCAGAAACAGCACTTTCGCCTTAGAGCGGTGTTTAAAGTTTCCTTTTGTCTGCTGTGAATGGACCCTGATCTTCACCCTTCTTTACCCTTCCAGGACTCCTTACCAGAGAAGCTGGCAGTCCATGAGAAAAATGTCAAAGAGTTTGATGCCTTTGTAGAAACCTTGCAGTGAAGCTGTTTCCCAGTTTTGCTGCATTTCCTCCTTGTCTCAAGGCATCCTGGAGAATGACATCGCCAAATGTCTCTATCACCCCTACTCTGCCTTTTGTCTCACTTTGACTAGTTTCTCCTATCAAGTGAGCTTTCTTTGATTGCTGTCTTCAACAGCAGATAGAGCTCATCTGCTGATTTTCCTCAGCTACACCACTGCATAGTTCTGGACCGCTTTTTCTGCTCACAGTTCAGTTTTGAATTTAAGACATCAGTACAGACACAGGTCCAACTCCAATGTATGAAACATATTTTCTCTTCAGTCTCTGTTCTGTGTGGAGGGCCTTGGTGAAGAGTTGCCATGTGCTTCCTCAGAGGTCCTCTGCTGTAAGTTCCCTAGGTCTAGCTCTTGCTAACAGACTTTTCCTATGGTCTCTGATCCTGTTAGAGCATAGAAAGCTTTGGCTCATTTCCATGGTCTGTGAGTTCAGCAGATTCAACAGTTTGAAGTCCAGGACATCCATTCCACAGAACGGGGCATTTCATCCTGACTTCAGTGTGAGTGCCTGGAGCCCAGGGAGATACGCCAGCTTTGGGACCCATGTAATACAAGTTACCTTTGTTTTCCTGCTTTTAAGGAGCTGGGTCTCTGCAGTCGCTTTGTGTGAAGCCTGATAAGCAGGAATAAAACTACAGAAGTGTTTTCCACACTTCCTTCCCGAGTGTACTGGTACTTGGCCACACTGAGTTTCCCAGTGGTGGCTGTTGGCAGGTCTGCACGTAGCGGTTGTAATGATGCTGAATTCATAATCTCTGCTTTTGAAACGTAACTGTAAATACTAGAAATCCTATTTCTTTAGGGTTATGTAACTAGGAATCTTAGTCCAAGATCCTTTCCTTTAACCCTCCAAACCTTCCTGCTTTATGGTTAATAGATGATCTTAAGAATCAATAAATATTTATTGCTTTTAAAGAAACCTATATTTAAAAGATGTTCTGTTTTCATGTAGTGGTGTGGGTTATTCTGCCCTGGATCCCTGTACAGCAAGTGTGCCATGGAACCCAGGCCAGTGAGACTGGTCTCTCTTTGCAGGAAAATAACCAAAATATTTATTTTCTATGACAGACTTGATTATTATAATACTATGTTTTGGGGGACTGTATGTCTATTACAGCCAGTCAGGGCCCTCTGACAGAATGAAATGGACACATTGGTACAGTGGAGTGGCAGGGACTGGGTAAAAAGCTGTATTCTGAATTTGTGTCTTAGCCATTCAGAAGGCAGCTTCCTTAAAGAAGCACATTTTTTGGGGAGCTTGTGGTACTTTTTAATCAGCTGGGTTTTGATTAGCTGAAATTTTATAATGATCTGGCTCTCAGTAAGCAGTGTGAGCAGCTGCCAGTGCTCTATGGATGAGTTGGCTCTTGCCTGTCTTTCGCCTGGTATAAGGATGGGAGGAAAACTTAAGCAGAAACTTAGGTAAAGTAGGTTGTGAGGTTCACTCTCCTCCCATGTATAACTAGACTGAGCAACTGCAAGACCCTTTGCTGTCTTAAAATGCTTTTCTTTCTCTTTCTGTATCCAGAAGCGGAGTTGTGTTGCCTCACTACTTCAGAATAATCCTGATTTCCTTGGAGTAGCTGAGTGACCAACCTTGTATTTAGTGCAATATGGCAGCTTCAGATTACCTGCAGTCTCACTTGGAAGAGATCACTAGCAGCTGATGGGGAACCCCACCTCCTCCCTAGAACACTATTCTTGTGCTAGGAAACAAGTTCAGAACACAAAGTCAGAGCAACATAATGCTTTGAATTTTATCTACTATTTTGTTAAGTAATTGTTGGGTGGGAGGCCACACGAGCTTGAAAATTGTAGTTAAGTGGTAGTATTGAAGGAAAGTTACCCACCAGAACCTCTTTTAGGTTACTCAAATAATTGCACTTTTTAGCAACTTCATAAAAGAAATCGCTTAGTTCTTGCAAATGAAGGTGCACAAATATATAAGAAAGCTTCCAAGGTGAAGAGCACACAAGAAGATTTAAGTTACACAGGCTTTAAGACATACTTGACCCCCACAGCCAGAGCCACCTTGTTTTACAGGTGGAAAGGGCCACAGAAGGGTGCAGGAACACAAGGTATGAATAGATCAGCTGGCTTTCACCTCTGCTCAGCAAGTCAGCCTCTGCCACCTTGCAGGAAGTAGCTTGAAGATGGGGGTTGCTGTCACCTTTCTCTCAAGGTAGAGGCTGTGCTTGGGAAAAGTGACATGATTGGGCTGCAAAGCAGCACAGAGGTACTGTACTGTTTCACACTACATGGAGAAGAGCAAATTAGGTTGAACTTCCTCTAGCCAGTGCTACTGCAGGTCCTCCAGCAAGCTGCAGAGTTGGCAGAAAGGATGTAATTCTTGCTAGTCCTACATAGAAGGCCCTCTGAGCAAAATACTTGTGCTCCTTTGTTGGTGTAGTTGCTACATGGCTGCAGCTCCCATATCTCATCAGGCATTGTGGCACATTTTTTTCTACTTCAAAAGGCTGGAAATTTCCCTATATAAGCTGCTAGTGTTGAGCTGTATGGCCACAGCAATAAAGAGATTACCTAGGGCTGAGTTATGTGCCTCTTTTCTGGACATTCCTCAGTTTCAACATGCAGTTGCTACGTCTAGGCTTCAGGTTCCCTGACCACTGCACAAATGCTCTGCTTCAGTTAAGATGTAGCTGCTGCTATGGCCTGCCACAGATCCTGTTATGAAGGCTGTTTATTTTAGCAGCTGCCTGCTCTGTTCTATATTAAGGGCAGTATGTAAGTAGCTGCTGATTTACAGATCATTTGGGTGAAGGGGAAGGCTCCTAAATTGTATTGTTTTGGAAATAGTCTCCAATGTACTTTAAGTGTTTAAAAAATTTCCAATAAAACTTTTACGTAAGCAGTGCTCTGGGTTTTTCTTTGGGTTTACAGAAAGGTCTGGGGTGGTCCAAACCTCTTGAGTCTCTCTTCTCCAGGATGATCAGAGAGCTGCCCATCCCTGAGGGCAGGATAGATTTGTAGCAAGTTGCTGCCTTCTACAGAGAGGGTAAAATGTGTTGACATGTGGACTTTTGAAGTCGGTGGTATGATGTTGGTGAGATTGTCTTAATGTGAGAAAGAAGCAGAGAATGGGTGTGTGGCCAGTCTCTCAGATGGAGACCCTGGGTAACAGTCACACACTGCTTGGCCCTAGTGACCTCCCCAGTGAGCTGGGAGACACAATTATCTGGATTTCCCACCCCAGCTGAAACATTAACTTGTCTCCAAAAGAAAAGGGGTGGGAAAAGGGAGAAAAAAAAAGAAGAAAGAATTTGCATTGCACTTGGCTGCTACTACATGCTTAAAAGGAGCGTGGGAATGTTTGGATCTGATAGAAGAGTTAGAAAAGACTACTAAGATGGGGAAAGAACTAGCATGAAGTATCCCATGGTGAAAAAGCAAGCCAGTAACATAGCCCAACCCTGTCTGACAACTAAGCTTAACAGCTGCATTCTGGTATAACCTGAAGTTAACCCTACTGTGACACATGCCACTTGAGGTACAAACACATTCCCTTTAAAGGAAAGGCAAGATGGTAAAAATCTGTGTGTAATCTATGTCCCAATTTAAACTGCAGTGTAAAGTGTCTGGTTATTATAACAAAGAGACAGTGGATGAAATGGCAAGAACAGAAAAAAAGTTATGATGTATATTGGAAAGGGAAATTTTCTAGCATGAGGTAACTATTAGAAGGAATCTTAATCTTACCCTCAGGATGTAGCACAGTAAACTGACTATCCCATTGCAACCTTATATCTCTATTACCTGTGTGTATGAGTGTAATTTCTCGCACTTACAAGAGATGCTCCACAATGGAAGTCAAGAGGAGCTGCTGGCAAACTCAAACTGACCAGTGGGACCTGCCCTCTAACACCTATGTCACCAGTAAGACAAAGGACTGGAAAACCATCAGCAAAGAAGTGAAGAAGAAAATACACATGGAAAGATGAATCACAATCAACTACCATCCGTTAGCCTACTGTACATATTTAAACAAAAGAAAAACATTCTGAGNTAAATACATATGGAAAGATGAATCACCACGGTCATGAACAATCAACTACCATCCAACTGTGAGCCTACTGTACATATCTAAACAAAAGAAAAACATTCTGAGTAATACTTAAGGCCATAGAGCAGGTCCACATGAATCCACAACTACAATGCTGTTACACTGTGTTAAATCCTGCCCATTGCTATGTCCTGCCAACTCCAGCACCCTGCTCAGGACAGCCCCACCTGCTCTGAGCTGCAGCAGATGTTGCCACAGCACAGCCTCAGCAGGTCACCATGACCAAGCACAGAGATGCCACTGACTGCTGTACCAACAAGTGCTTTGAGATATTGCTGTAGAGACAGCACATTCACCACTGGCTCCACAAGAGAGGGCCACCACAGACAGTCCCAGATGTGGAAAATAATAGCTTCCAGCCAAAAGCTGGAGAAAAAAGCCCCAGAGAAATCATAAGCAGCAAACCCCTGAACTCTAGAACTGAAGTACTGCCCAGTAAGTTAAAGCAGGTAAATAAATTAATAAATCAGACTGTGGCACCATATGCAAAGTATTACCTGTGAAAAAGTGCCAGAAACACCTCTGCTTTCCGGTACATGGCTGACAGCTTGCCATGAGCCACAACGAATGATGTCAACATGCTGAAAGAGAATTGGCAATGCTGGGAAGCCCTTAATTGAATGGCTTATCAGTAATAAAAACTGAAAGCTGGCATGCAGTTTCAGAAATACAAAGTGTAGCATCAACATTAACACACTGTCCGGAGAACAAAGCCAGAAGCCAGAGTTTGGGCTACTGCCTGTTGGTGCTTTTGGCTCCATTGCTCTCTGATCTACTCTGCTCACACCACGTGTAATAGTAATCAGAAGACTGCTGTACATTGAGAAGGTCATAAGGCATGTAAACACTGAGACGAGGAGGTCTCTGCTGGGCCTCTGCTGGGTAATTCATGCAGGAGAGCCTGCACGTGGCTCCCACATGGCACCTGTAACCTGTGCAGCTGCTTGGGTCCACCTCTGGGAAAGGGCAATCCTGAGCAGAATGCTCATTATGACAGGGAGAGGCTTGCACACCAGCCCTGCTATGGTCAGGAAAGAGTCAAACTTGAAATACTTCGTTTTATGTCTGTTTCCAGCCTGAGGCGCCTGCAAACCGGTATTTCTTCCAGTTACTCTCATAGGAGTCACTCAATACTCACTTTTCTCCTTCTCCATGTGGTTGTGGCTGGCAGAGTAACCAGCCTTACTTCTGTTTTTCGGAGATGTGCCACAGCTGCTGCCACCTGACAGACACACCTGGATTTGGGATTACATTTTGATTTTTTATTGAAATACAAAAAAGTGCAAACTGTGAAATACAAGATTGGTGCAGATTAGAAGGAAATAAACCACGTGAACTGTGAAAACTTCGCCCTGCACCTGATAAACAATCAGCAAATAAAAGAAGGTCAGGAACACCATCAATAACAGCAAAGCCAAAAATTTTGCACAGGAGCCCCCATGCATAAAAGAAAAAACAGGGACCAAAGTGTCTCTCAGCTCTCTCCAATTAGCAAACATTGCCACAAGGCATCCAGACGATCCCAGCCCCCCTGCACCACCCAAAAGCTCTGGTGTCAGCACACGGGCTTGGGCCAGGGAGCTGGCAGTGATCAGAGGCCATTAAGACAGCAGAAGGCTCAGCAAAGGGGAAAGATGATCTAGGAGCCAAGAACAATCAGGTTGAAGTGGGACAAGTACCCTCACAGGGAGAAAGGACTAATAGCTAACCTGAAAGATGAACCAGTGAAGAGACCCTTGGGCAACTCTCCATCAAGAAAACGGACAAAGACCAGCACCCTAATCAGATCCTGCACCCCTCCTATTCGCAGCAGAGAAACTCAGCCCAGACAGCACCTTCCTTGCCTGTTTGCAGGGGGTGGCCAGGTGGGGAGTGGGCATTTAAGCCCCTGGGCTTGGCAAATGCAGGCTCTCATTGCCAACCCACCCAGCACAGGCTGCAGGCAGGCACAAGCCTGTCTCTTGCTCAAGTCACAGGAGGGACATTTAAGTACAAGGCATTGGGGAGAGCAGACAGCAGAAGCAAAAGCAGCCCTGGTTACTGTGCCTGCTCCAGGGCTCCGGTAGGAGGAGCAGCAGAGGAAAGGGGATATTTACACTGGGTCCCTTCCAACATTTAAGCATTTTCCTACAATGTGCAGTAGCAGCTTCCTGAACACCCTTCAAATCTGCTCTCTGCAGGCACTGAATTGGAGCAGGCATTTATCCCTGCCTGCAGGAGATGCACCAGGCTCCATTTTGCTAAAAAAGGACGACTTATTTCAAGAATTCACTTTAAAAAAGGAAAGAGAGAAGAAAAGCACCCACCAAACAAACTCCAGCTAGAAGATGGGCACTTGCAACAATCCCTGCTCTCCTGAAGAAGAGGAGCTAAGCTTCTGCCAGCACTGAAACTGTCACTACTGGCCAGGGAATGGTCCTTGCTGCTCTGCGGGGCTGGAATGTGACAGCTTCCCCAGGGGCTGCACAAAGGGCCAAGGCTTCATGCCCCAGCACACAGGCACTTCCAAGCTGGCACTCTTAGGCTTTCAAGTCCCAGAAGAAGTCAGCTGGGTTTGCCTTTCCTCTAGAGACCAGTGGCAACTGCAGATCTAGTCAGAGAACCAAGTATGCCCCATGCTAAAGCCTGCACAGAGCAGGGTGCCTGCAGGGAAAGATGGGCTGCACTAGCCTCCACACTCCTCTAAGGCTGTGCAGAAACCTTGCCTCTTAAAACAAACACTGGGGCAAGTATACATCTCTCTGGGAGATTGCTCCTCCACTGCACACCAGCCCTGCTAACTTCCCCTAGCAGCAATCACCAATGAATCAGGAGCTCCCTACATCTCAAACATTTATTTGGTTACTGCTATGAATTGTCCAGACTGAAAGAATTCAGATCATGGACAAAAAGGGCAGACCTCTACTATTGGAAGAGGGAGAAGACTACACAGCATTTAGCCTCCACAGAACAAAGTCCCTCAGCATTCTAGACGGGATAAGACCCAGCCTTCTCCTAGAACAAATCTTGCTCCAGCCTTAGCAATGTGTGGTTTCTTGCTTACTGTTCCCACCCATGCGTTGATGGCCCACCTCTGAGCCAGCTGGATGGACCTGTGCTGCCCTCAGAGCTATGTTCACACCCATCCCCATTCCAGAGCTTGGCAAAAAGGAATTGCCCTAATTCCTGCAGCACATGTCACATATTTAGATTACAACTGGGGCACTGACCTTTCACAAGGGTTTAAAGGCAGGTTAAATTATTATGTAAATGCAAATTCTATTTAGCATCCAGTAGATTTTTAAAAATCAGAAGCAACTAATCCATGATCCAGAAGGTTCGTTCTCGTGGCCAGATGCACCAGGGAGGCCTGACCAAGGCACACGGGGCACCAGATACACCATCCTAAGTGAAGTAAGGCTACAAGACTGTACCAGGCCCAGCCCAAGGAGAGGAACTTCATTTAGCTTGGGTAATGGGAATACTGGAGCCCAAAACCAACACTGATGCCCTCATGGTATTGCAGCTGCTTTAGAAATGTGCCAGGCCCACCCTGCCTGCCTTGTGGACAACCCAATCTCTCCAGCTGTGCCCAGGTCATGTAGGATGCATCTGACCAGGCTTCCAAGATAGGATGGAAGGGAAGGAATGAACTCAGTATGAAACAAGGCAAAGGCCCTTGGCATGGCATAGCTGTTCCCTCACAGCTTTGGCACATAAGTGCTCAGCACCTGAGCAGAAATTCATACTCCAGGCCCAGGATGAGGGTTAGTCCCAGTTTCTAGACCTTCCCTCAAGGCCACACTCTGTTACACTGTGCTGGGAAAAGTTCTGCTCAAAAAGACGAAGGCAGTCTATGCTAGTCAGGACAGCTACACATGCCTGACAGAAGAGAGGAGGTCTTGAGCTGCTGCCACGGGAAAAGACAGTATTTCTCATAGTGCAGTTCAGTGCCACCAGGGTCCCTGCCATTCAAACTCACCAGCTGTCAAGGAGTCTTAGCCAGCCCTTCTGCACAGCCAGTTATGGCATGAACCTTCCAGCTGGGCTACAAATGCTGCTGGAGGGACACCTGAGCTGGGTAACTATGGAAGGTACCTCACCCACTACACCCCAGCATACAATGATTAATATCTGAAGTAGGTGACCCTGAGGGCCCTGGGCTAAATTCAGCTTCCTTGCATTGAAGACTGACAGGTAACACAGCCCATGTGCCATGAGCCTGTCCTTCACTTCTCTGTCAAAAGCATGTGATCCAGAGTGGTGTTTGCAAGTACAGGACATGCTGCTACCTGAAGGACAAGGGCTGCCTGGCTTCCTTTCCTCCTTCAGGTGCCTCTGGGGAAAGGCAAGATTCATGTTTAGTGCTGAGATGGCACTCGCAGCAAGAATATCTCTGCCACAGAAAACCAGCAGCCTGCCCAAGCCCAAGCAGCCCAGCTGGGGCAAGAGCGGTGAGCTGGGACTACTGGGAGCTTAAACTAAAAAGATCTTTTCTGAGGAAGGGACCAGGAGGCAGAAAAACTTCATATGAGGGACGGAGAAGAGGAAGGAAGGTCACCTGATAGGGAGCAGACTGGTGATGAGCCCTGGAGGAGCTGCAAAGAGTGGTAGGTGGGTTAGGACTCCACTTGCAGCAGCTGGGAGACCAGCTCCCTGCCCCATGCAGAACAGTAGGCCTCCAGCTTACTTACTTACACACTTTCTCCACCATCTCCACAGCTCACAGCTCATCACCCAGAGAATCAGTGGTCTCTTTGCACTGGAGACAGCTTGGTCACCGCTCCAAGACAAGGAGGGAAAGAAGGTGGGAAGGTGGGCACAGTGTGCTGGTGTGGCCTGGCTTGGCTTCAGGCCTCCACATCCTCGAAGAGCTCCTTCTGGTGGTCCAGCAGGAACTTGGTAAATGTGTTGATGGGGTTGATGGCTTTTAGGGTGATGGCTACATCTTTGGCCCACAGTAGATTTGGACCAAACACAACTGCCAGGTTGGTGTTTGTCATCTTGTTTCTGTCACTGTGAGCAGAGACCTATGTAGGAAGGAAAAACACCACTGTGAATCCTACAGAACAACACAGTAGCTGCTTCTGCCCTCCCCAAAAGCCAGAGCTGACAAAGTCCCAAGGGCAAATCACAGAATCATAGAATAGTTTGGGTTGGAAGGGACCTTAAAGATCATCGAGTTCCAACCCCCCTGCCATAGGCAGGGACACCTCCCACTAGACCAGGCTGCCCAGTGCCTTGTCCAGCCTAGTCTTGAACACCTCCAGAGAGGGGGCATCCACAACTTCTCTGGGCAAATGGGAGGAGAGAAGCTGAAGACACCATGCCAGAAAATGTCTGGGGGAAACATATGAAAACCAAGATTCAGGAGGTGGAGCTTAACCACACTAGGCCATGTCTTAACAATAGGACCAAGAGCACCATCAGCCAGTACATGTCAGATCACCACTCAAAGCAAAATTACTAGAATAGCCTTGCAGTGGCATCATGTAGGGTGGATCTGAGATGGCTCTTCTAGTCAGATCTTCATCTTTGCAATTGTACTTCCACCCTGGGGAGCCTTTGGCTTCCCTTATAACAGACTACACATGCTTAATGTCCACCTGCACCTCTCAGCATTATGAGAAGCAAACTTCACCATGACCATTCTTGATCTCTGTCTAACAAGAACATAAGGTAAAGAATGGCAGTTTCCTAGTTTGGCACCCATTTCCCTTCAAAGTGGAAAAGAGTGATCAGGAAATCAAAAAGCTGATGCAAGACACTGGCAACTGAACTAACTGGAATATGACTGCTCACCTTTGGAGTAGCTCACCTGCACCAGAAAGGCTGTCAGTAAAAGGAGCACTTGGTAGTTTTCTTCTGGCAGAGTCTGGAGTGTTTTGCGAACAACATCCACACGATTTACCTCCTCTACATCTAAAAATCAAGAGCAACAGGACAAGTAGGTCCATGAGGACAACCACCCTAACGAAAGGCATGTTTGCAGACACAGGGTATCTCATGCAGGACTGCTGCCCCCTCAGTCTATACAACATCCAGGGAGCAGCACAGTCTTGTTATGACTCACTCTGGAAGTTGACAACATGACTGTAGAGACCAAAAGTGAGGAGGGGCTCAGGTAGCTCCCTCAAGAAGGTCTTGAGAATCACAGCAGCGAGATGGACATCTTCATACTGCTGGAAATCTACAGGCACACCTGAGAAGGCAGAGCAGAGACTTAGTGCTTATTGGCCAAAACAGGACCTCCTCCAGATACAGAATGGTGTATGTGGGGTCAGAGCCCAGAACTAGGGAGACAGTCTTTTAAAGAACACACAAAAGGGTATAAAAGCACCACATCTCTAGAGAGCAGGAAAATGCGTACCAGAAGTATGTGCAAAACTCTTCTGAATCCAGCAATATGTCTTTAGAAATCAGCAAATGAAACAGATGATCAAGTTTCTTCCTGGTCATCTTCAGGCCCTTAAGTTTAACCAAACTAAGATAGTATAACCCCTCCAAGAAACAGGGAAATTTTCAGGAAGGAAAAGGACAGCAAGGGGAATGAGAATGGAAAGGAACATGTTTTCCACACAGCATAAGTATCGGATGCTTCTCCCTTATAACTCAGGTTATACCCTGAAGGGATCTCACTTAGAGGGAAAGGAGCCATGATGGACCAGTTCTAACAGAGTTCCAGTTGGACATCAGTATTTAGGGCATGAGAGGGTCTCTGCTGTGTTTAAACACTTACCCATGTTGTATTTTTGCTGGACCTCCCTGACAACCTGTGTATTTGCCGATCTCCGGAAAATCCCCTCAGTATTAAGCGCTGTGAAGCAAGAGAGATGGAGAAGAAAGATCAGCCATTTGAGAGTCTCTAAATGCTTAACAATCATAAATCCATGCTGTGAGTTGTTCAGATATATGTCAACAAGTCCCTCTTCTGAGTACAGCAATTCTTTCTGCTTCCACTACCGGACAAAGTATACAAGGAGCATTCTGCTACTGTTATATAAGTATGGATGACTGGAAGAAAGAGGTCTCCTAAGCTCCTCACAATCTCTCTTGAAGGCTAACTCATTTGGTTCAGACTTTACAACATACTGGATGGAAACTTGGCTGGAGGAGACTCACTGACACTTACCATGATCCTGCAAATGAGCAATGGTGTCTCTGATTACCAGAGGAACAGGAGACTGATCAGGGCTCTTCTCCCTGAGACTGGGAAAAAGAGACAAAAGGTTATAAATGCCTGGCCCATCCTGCCCTGCATAAAGCATCTGAGTCTTGAAGTTGCTCACACAAGCTTTACCACACAGAATCTTGCCATCTCAGTCCCTGGTTCAGCTGTTATTCCAGCCTTTTCCCCTCAAGCTACATCACTCACTGGAGCAAGTATGAGCTCATGAGCTCATTGCTACACCACTTCTCTATCATCTGTAAATATCCCAACTGGTAAAAGCCATGGCAAAGGGATGCCCAGACAGCAAGGCTGCAGGTTAAGAATCTGGTGAAAAGGGTTAAGTTTCCTTTTTCCTCCCCCATAGGACCAAGGGCAGGAAGAAGCTGACACATAAAAACCAAACATATGCAGGATAAATCTACCCACTCCACTGCTGCAATGGAAGATGTATCATCCCGAAGTCTGTTGGAGAAGACTTGGTGATGCCAAGGTATTTGCTGCTGCTCTACTCTACTGTCTGTACCACTTAATAGATAGAGCTGTTCACCCCTCTCAGGATACTGGTAAGCTCAGCTCGTAACACTGCAGGGGTTACATTTGGAAACGTTGTGTCGAAGCTGTGGAACATGTTGCAAGATTGCTTCAGAGGATCTGTCTGGCCACAAAGTACCAGCTCCTCCTCATTCCTCAGGGAGGCAAAATCACACCCAAAGTTAAAAATACCTTCAACATTTAGCCAGGAGCATTAGCCTTTGCCAGTGTCTGTGTGTGCCTGTGTCACAGAGCAGGAATGAGGGATGGGAATCAGTACAAGGGTGAACACAAGGGCTTTTAAAATAGAATTTGTTATGGAAGAAACTAAAAAAGACCACAGATCTGCAGCTCAGCTTAATTAAAATAGCATAGCTAAAGACACCTCCACGAGCCTCCTACAGAATTCACTCGCTTAAAGGAAGTTTCTAGTGGCATAAAGCAGTCCCCATTACCCTTACTTTGCTCCTCCCTTAGTGACCCTTAGCTGCAGAAATCTCCACAGGGAATCAAGAGGGTGAATTTAATTATAAGTGCAGAGACCTCATATCAAGCAAGTCAAGGCAAAAGCAACACAGTCACGAGATACTCACTGCTGAAGCGAGACTCCAAACTGCTGGTTTGGCAGTGGTGGGCGCGGAGGTGTTGGCTTCTGGAGCACTTGTGAAGGTTTCTGCAGGGACCTTAGATACTCATCATATCTGCAGTAAAACAGACTAGTAAAAAGCCATTCTACCTCCCAGAAAGTGCATGAACTCAGCATTGCACATGACCTGCTGCACACTCACTGGCAACAGCTCCCACCTAACATGGTTGATTTCACCTATGCAAAAACAAGACAGGCAACTTGGGAGCGCAGTGAAAACATAACAAAAAAATGGTTGCCTAAAAAAGAGCAGAGAGAAAGGAGCATCTGTCTGCAATCAGGTGCTGGAGTAGCTAAGAATGACAGAGAGCATGGGCATGAGGCCAAAACAGCACCACCTGGGATGAGAAAGTTGCATGAGTGTGAGAGACAGGGCGTTAGACTTGCAGGACCAAGACCGGGGCAACTTTGGAAAGCCCCAAAGACAAGCTGAACTGTGCAGAATAAGTGACGCAGGTGCCCAGATGCAGCAGATGATCACCACAAGCTCTAGGTCACTGTTATTGTCAGGAGCTTGCTTAAAGCTCCCGAGGGCTGAATGAGAGGCAGGACTTGTGCTCCAGTGGAAGGGGACTTGTATCTCAAGGACAGAACTGGGCACTGGAGCCAAGAATGCACAGAAAGGAGCACAGAGAGAAACAGTAGTCATCAAGGCAATTTATCACCATTCCCTCCAAAATACTGGCTCCTCCTCTTCTTGCCATTCCTACAGGGAAGTCACCTCTCACAGAGCCCTAAGCAAATGGGAGACAGGCAGCATTCTCACTTCAGTACTTGACTTGGGATCCCCAACTGCTCCAACTTCACGTATTCCTCCAGCTCACTAAGGAAGTTCACATAAAATATCTTCCGTCCAAACTTAAAGCTGAAAAAGAGAGAAAAACAGGTATGTGAGGAATCATGAAAATCAGTATCAGAGAAGAGAGAAGGGGTTTGCAAGAAACAGTAATGGGGACAAAGGGGCAGGTACTGCTAAGTAGGAGAGATGCTCTCCAACTCTATATATTTTACCAGGAAATCCAAGTCATATTAGAGGCCCTGGCAGCAGCAGGCTCCCTGAAATATTGAATTTCTCCTCACTAAGTAGGCCTAAGAAAGGTATTTATTTCATTTATACAGAATTAAAATTTCAGCATCAACACAATGAATTAAATATGATTGGACAGACCTGATGCCCCAACTTCATTTTTCATTATTAACAGTCTGCTACACTTCACTTCTATGTAGCTGGACAGAAAGGGAACAGCACAGAGCTGCTGTAGGTTTCCAAAGCAATACTTCCCATGTCAGAGTATTCCTGAGCACAGAAATGGGAGAGAGAGCATAGGGCAAGAGACTCCAGGGCAGTCTCAACAACTTGGGCTCATCCAGTGACCCACTGAGAATGCCCCATCATTATCATGCAGTGTGAGGATGTGGATGAGCTTCCCACCTGATCAGAGGCTTGAAGAGAATCAGCAGAGTCTTGATGAACATGGTTGGGTGCACAATATACAAGGCTTTGATGTTCTTCTTATACCTGCCAAAAGAGGCTAAGTAACCAAGCTTTCCACACGATTAAGGCACCCAAAGGGCTCCATTTCTTTTGCACTGAGCCTCACCCCCCCAGCACCCACATTTCTACTCTCCCATGCTTCACACCAGGCCGTTCAGCAGCCAAAGGGCACACTTTACTGTGCTCCAAGATTGACTGAGCAGTGAGCCTCACTAGGAAGTAACAAATATGCCACAAGGCTGACACACAGTGGGTCCTGGTTTGACCAATTGGCTTGTCTAATGGCCTAAAGAATGTAACTACAGAAGTTGTTTATCCCATGTTTCAGCCTCCTTTAAACAACAACTCACATCTATAATAAGCAAAACTAAGTGATAGTAAATGATGATCACCAAGCTACATAGGGAACCTACACAGGGAAGCTGTATATTAGGCTATAAAATATGATGTTATATCCTTGCTGCAGCCTTACTCACTTGCGATCAAATTCCCTGTAGGCATCTCGCAGCCAGCTCAGGGATGGCTTGTTCTCACTGGTTAGGCCATGGTGCAGGTACACCAGTGTGTAATCACTCTCCACATACTGGTCCAATGTGAATTTCAGGTACCTGAGAAGAGATAGCCACTGAACTCACTTCAGGCTATGCCACAGAGAGGCTCTTCTTCTCTTTGGGCCTTGTTTTTGTAAGCTGTAAGAGAGGACTTGCATCCTCAGCAATGGAGGTAAGCACTTTGGGAAAACACATTCAGTTAAGGAAGCTACTGCAGATATACCTGGCCTCAGGAATCCAGCACCTGGGAATTACATCATGCTTAAGAAATCAATAGCAGCCTCTTAAGGCACTACTCACCCCAGAAGTTTCACATGATCAAGCTGGTGACTTGGGGGCATCCGGCAGGCACTGAACAAAATCACTTTCCTTCCATATTTGTCATCACCTGCAGATGAAATGCCAGAGATTACACAGTGTTTAAAGACTACAGACTGGTCTTCACAGCAAGGGATAAACAGAGGATGGGAAACCACCATAACAAGGCAGAAGTCCGTATTGCCACAGCTGGCAGCAAAGCTAAACCTGATTTTTAGTAGAGTTAACCTGGGCCTAGTATGGAAGCAGAAACCTCAACACCAAGGGCTTGACAAGTCAATAGTATGAATGGAAAGCAGAATCCATGCTCCAGCCTTAGAACAAGGAGGAGTGGAAGCCAAGATACCTTGGGACACACAGGAATGGAAGCCTCAAGTATTGAGCAGAGCATTAATCCTTCAAGCTGCCCCACATGAGAGTGCTGCTCCTCATGCACTTGTGCCCAGGGAGGCATCAGGAAAAATGCCCTAACAAGCACAACAGCGACTCCTTCCATCCTGCAAACAACCCCAGACTAACTGCTTCTAGTCTGGTGCATTTGTTTCTTGCTTCATCTGCACATGAACAAAGCTATTTCATAGCCTGGAAACCAAGAAACTCCTAGAAACAGGGCAATTCCAGTCACATTCTGGAGACAAGAAGTAAGCATCATCGTGTCTTCTGCAGATGAACCAAGTAGGGCTGCTGGATTCTCCAGGGAGATTGCCAAATGAGCTGTTCAGTGCTTCCTACTTTTTTCCATCCACAGAGAGATTTTTCCAGCCTGAGCTGGAAAAACTGCAAGACGGAGAAACTGCAAGGTTTAGATAAGTAAAAACTACGTCACAAATCTTTTGAACATATGGAGTCTGAGGGAAAGATCCCAAGGTTTTGTCACAGACACAACACCCAGTCCATTTCCGTAAGGACAACCTGCTTTTTAGCACCAGTGGAGATGAGATGGTCCTTTAGTGTGAAAATTAAAGTCTTCACATCTTTATTGCTACTCACTCTGCTCCAAGAGCTAAATTTTCCTGTCAAAACAAAAAGAGCATGGAACAGCAGAAGGGACAACTAAGGTTATACACAATATCATAATTCTTCCTCCTATGGCACAACTATACCATACAGACTACAGCACAGAAAAGCAGTAAGGATCACTACTTATGCAGGACAGCCCTTCAATACATCATTTCACATAAAAGACATCCTGTTCCCAACACTGATTTACAGTATTCAGAGCATGCAACCATTTTCTCATCTTTGCATGGCCTTTGGCTCTCAACTACTGCTTGGATACACTTCTCATGAAGTAACTGAGATCTCAAAGCAAACACTGGCACAGCAAACCTGACATCTCTAGCAACATTGCCTCTAAGTAACAAATGACCACATAGCACTGGAAAGAGCAGTCAGAGAACTCATACACCAGACATTATATTAAGATGCTATTGAATCTCTTTGAAAAGCATCCTGGCCAGAAGAACCAACTGTTTTCTTACTTGTGGACTTGTATTTCTCCCTTCACAAGTCTCATTTTCAAGCCGCTCATCAGACAACACGATACAGAATTTACTGATGTACACAAGCCAGAACCTCTACAAAAGCTAGGGATACTGCAGCAGCACTAGGTGCAGACTAGGCAAGGGGTGGTGTAGCCATCACACTGACATACACATGCAATGGGGCAATTAGGGAGGACGCATGACCCAGAATGCAGGACTAGGAGAGAGCAATGCAAGGCTTATCTGGAACAACCAGATACAGTCACAGCCTGGCCACAAGACCAACATCACATTGCATATCCCATGGTAGCCCATTCTATGCCTAGCCCAGAGTTTCTTGGTACCTTGCTATGAGGTTTAAGGTTTGGTCTAATGTACATAAGCCATTCGTAAAACACAGGTGCAGGCTACAAATCCAGGGCAGGGAATATGGCACATTGTGACTCATCTCAGTGGTCTTAAACCACTTGTGTATCCCCATCTGAAAAATAAAAGGTCCTGCCTCCACAGAGCAGCAAGAAGATGGAGGCATCTGAGAACTGAGTTTTGCAGTGATGAAAGAGAATGGTCAGAAAAATGACAGATCTTTGCAGATCACAGTTCTGCACTAAAGTCAGGGTAAGTGCTATCTTCATTTAACTGCGAGGCTGCACTTCACACCAGAATGGATGATATGAGAGCCAAGAGCAGACTGCAAGCTTGATCAAGGCAGGCTTTGGTTGTGAAGAACTGCAGTAGAGCACCATGTTCATACAAACTTGCTCAGTTCAGGCTCCTGGGCACTGATTTCCAGACCTGATAAGTCACAAGTCAGAAACCACATAGCTTCAACACCTGCCTCTGCAATGGCATGAAAGCCTATTGCAGGGCCTATGCAAAGTCTAGAATCATTCCTTATTGGGTAAAAAGTCTGTGATCACTAGTAAAGAAAAAACAGACAGTCCATGATCCTATCAAAAGGGAGATGGCATGTTTCCCCTGGAAAATTTCCAGGGCCAAGTATGCCAGAAGATAATCTATAGTCCCTTGGAAGAGTGAAAAAGGAGTGATCCATTCTGCCTTACAAATCAGAATGAATTTATGCATGAGACCTGTACAGGAGCCAACACACCCATTCTTATTTCGGAGTTTCACCCCAGTTTCATCACACTGAGCACAGCCTGTCAACAACACTTTCAAAACAATCAGCCACAAAACCTGTTTCCACCTGACGCACATCAGATCAGTCAGGTTCTTCCAGACATGACAGAATTCAGCTTCTAAGCATCAAAGTGAACAATCAGTTATTCCAACTTCTAAACAAGAATGTAAAGCCCATTCCATGCATTCTTGACTGTTGCAGGAAACTGCCTCCAGGTGGTCCCTCCACCTCAGAACGAACAGATTATCATGTTTGATCTTCCCCAGATGCTTCATCTCTTGTACTGTTTGCTCTCCTGTTTGCAATATTAATCCCATGTATCTAGGTTTTCACCCCTTGTTTGCAATTGCAAATTGCTAAAGTTTCCACTGAATACAACCGTAGACCATGAAGTGATCAATGAGCTTCTCAGGCTGTCTTCTACCATTCCCCAATGAAGAATGCTCAATAGTTAACAACAAAGAAGCAGTTAAGTGCTGTTGGTACTCTACACAGTACCCCAAAGATGCTATACCCTTGTAAGTTCATACATTAAAAATATTTTCAATCTACACTGAATTAAACTAGCTCCCTATAGGATATAGATTTTTTTCCTATCAAACAGCAGCCAATATGCAAAGCCTATCCAGTCAAGACATCCACTCATCTGAAGAGATAGTGACTTTGAGGCCTAATGGGCATGCTAATTCTCCTGAACTTTGTTGTGGTGCTTTTAAGGCTCAAACTCAAGGTTTTTTTCCTCATCTGTAGAGCAGCATTTCCAGTGCACTTCTGAGGCAAGGGGCAAGGAACATGGCTGCTGTGGTTTCAAGCCATCAGTGCAGGATCAGACTTCTAAAAGGAATGAAACTGAAATACTGAGGCTAATGCTCCAGACTGCCACCTGCAGCAATGCAAACATATCAGAGCTGAAATTAATATCAAGGAAGTAATACTGTCCTGAGAGAGAACTCTGTATTAAATGAATCTATAAAGCTAACATGAAAAATACATACTTCACAAGGCCAGTACACCAATACATAATTTTGGAACATTAAAATACAAGTTTTCCAAAGCTTAGGATGCTTCTTGGAGACAACGTCAGTAAAAAACTTCACTAATGTGTTTTTATTTTCTGCCAAGCTTTTGACACAGTTGGTTTAAGTATACTTGGTAGATTTCAATTGTCTATTGAATTACAAAGTGGATTTAGACCCTTAGAAAAAGCAAACAAAAGCTCAAAATAGAAGTGTTTTAATTCATGACACCTTCCACTTAGATATTCCCATTATCCAAACACTACCAGAATCAAGAAACTACAGCCTTGATAGAAAAAAAAAAACAAAAAAAAAACCAAAAAAACCCTAGAGGGCCAGAGACAAGACTGCAAAGAGAGAAGGTGCCTGAGAGCATGAAAAATTAGAAGAGCCCACGTAATCAGGTAGAGAGAATCAGCATTTCTACTGCTTCTGCAAAGGTCTTGGACTGCTGTTCAGAAACAGCAGAAAGAATTTCATACCAAAAGAGGATTTCATTTACATTGAGAAGTGTGAAAACATTGGCAGCCAACCTCAGGCCCAGGTCTGAAGTTCAAAGAGGATTAACAGATGCTCAACAAGGACAGAGCAGTCTAGCTCAGCTTCAGGCCAGAATGACGAGCAAGTGATCAAACCACATTATCTTTGCAGCCAAATGGAGAAGGAATAGGTAACAGTTGCTTTCAACTGGATAATCCAATTTAAGCACTAGCTGCTTAGCACATGAGCACAGCAGCAGATCACATGAAAGAACAGGAAGCAATCCTAGGATGAACTTCCAAAGCACATGGGACAACAAGGTAAATCCGAGTTCAAACTGAACTGGTCCAAGCAGGCCAACACCATGACAGAAGAGGAACAAGATTTATTGACCCAAGAGCTCCCACAGTGTCCAAGGTAAAGCCCAGATGACAAATTTGGCCCTGGTAATTCTGCTGTGCCTGAGGCAGAGAGAGGTGCAGTCCTCAGATCATAGTTTTGAGCAGCCTTTGGACTTCTGAAAAGTTGACAGTGCAGCCTAAGGCTGAGCAAAGTTTGGGCTCCCCTGAGACAGTCCAGCTACAGGCCATAGTCATGCTAAAGGAATACCATGATCTACAGTACCAAATGTTAGTGCCACAAAAAAAAAAATCTACCTACCTGGTTGGGCCCCATCAAGTGCACCCTGGTCTGGAGGAACAGAAACAAAGTTATAGCAAACCAAGCTTTGCACCTTTTCCCACAAAGTAACAGTGAGTATGAAGTCTGAGAGCCTATGCAGAGTGCCATTGGGATGCTTTTAGTTGCTTGCATTTAGTCTTGCTGCAGTTAAGCTCCTTCTATTTCATCTTTCTCCCATGCTCCTCTCCAAAGCAATCTAACAATTAAAGGCAGGTACAGCAACCTATGAATCTCAAGACTTGAGTTTACAACCAAATCCATATTACCACAGCCAAACCGGTCACCTTTAATGTTACACTTCCCTACTATCAAAATGGCAACTGCAATTAACTCTAAACATCACGGTCCCTTTAAACAACTTCAGAAGCAACAAATAGCAAATGGCATCATATCATATGAAATACACATCCAACAGATCATTTTTCAAGAAGTTCAATTCCACTAATAAGTTGAAGATAGACACAATTTAGATAATCAACAGGGGACAGGCCTACTAAGGCTTTTATTGTTACATCCAGTCCCTTTCCATCACTCCTACAGCTGTATCTAACAGATCCATGAGGGCCTATGTGAGCAGAAGCCTGAGCCTAGTCTGGGCTCTAGAAACACTTCATTCTCTTGATCACCCTTAGAAATTTAGAATCCTTTAGAAAATCTCCATGTCCTTGACCTTGCTTGCTCTAGATGAGCCAAATTCTACAGAAGCAAGTTTTCAATTCATATTATACAAATACTCTTTTAAATAAAGTCAGTAAGAAATTACAACCAAAAGCAGCAGAAATGAAGGTGCTCTGTATTAACAGAGCCACTAATAATGTATGACAGTAGAAGGGAAAAAGACCCTTTTTATCAGAGGCCTTTGCTGAGCCCTAATAGGTAGCTAATGCCATAATTTGGGGTCTAATGCCACCAAAGACATGCTGCAACATACTTTCAATGAAGGTTTTGTCTGCAACTTCTACCTTTGCCTGTTCTGGGAAAAGGCAACTGCTGGAGGTCCAAGACTGATTTTACTCCCCTTGTCAATCACTGACAGCAACTGCCAATCATCAGCACTAGTTACAGCTTTGGCATCTGCAGCCAACAGCCCGTCACAAGGCTTTGTGGGCAGGTTTGGTACCACATTCGCCACTGAAAAAAGATTCACTGTTAATATTGTGGTTTCAACCTAGTCACAGACAAGAAATTAGATCCCTCTGCCTCGGTTTGCCACAATCCCAGGTCCCACACAGGCCATCATCTTGCCTTCTTTGCGAGGGCAGCCCTGCAGACAGTCAGGTGTGAGGCCGATTTCCCACAAAAATTAGCAGAAATGCACTTTGAGCTTCAGCAAAGCACTGAGATCACTCTGCAGGAACTACATAGTTGAAATAAACAGTGATGGCCACACTCCTGCCAACTGCTACACCAACTTCTAGCCTCCACAGCGGCAGAACGTTCATATGCCAGTCACGTGTTGAGCTCCAGTTTTCTTATCCCAAAAAGAACAAAGCCAGTTATTGTGTAAATTTGGAACATGGATGCATCTCATAGCTACAGGTTTGCATATCAACCACAAAAATGAGGCCAGTATTTCAGACTGGGCAGAAGAACGAGGAACACATTGCCAGAAAGCTGTCAAGACCCCTGCTCTTCCCACTTACAGGTTCTCAGCAGGAACTGCCATCTCCAGAGACCTCCTCCAGACTGTTAACTATTTGCCATATTCTTGTAATTCAGCCCTTACTTAAATTAAAGGCCAAAGTTATGTCAGTGTAGTCCGCCTCTATGACAAAGGAGATGGAAGCAGCACTGTTGCCATATAAGAATATGAAAGAAAACACAGAAACACTTAAAAATAACAAATTTGGGATAGTTCCTCAACAGCCTTCACACCTGCATTTCCTCCAAATTCTATGTGATGTGAGCAAAGAAAAAAAACACTTTGCAGAAGTGATTTGGGCAGTGAAACCAAGCCATCTCTGCTTCAACTTCTAGTCACGTGAAAAGACAAATTTCTTTACTCCCAAAAAGAGGAACTTGGAGCCAAGAGAAGCACAAGGATACAAAGACCTCTCCACAGCCTGATGAAACACTCCAGAAACACATACCTTAAGTCAGGTCTGAAAGGATCACCTCTTTACTTCAGAAAAGCATTGAATACCAGAACCAAAAGAAACTTTCCCTGAACTAGAATATTCTGATTCATAACAATGCCATGGCAGATCCTCAGAACTGTGGTCCGAGTACCTTTTGTCCCCATGTTCCTGAGACACACTACTGCTAAGGACAGCAATGACATACCCACTCCTTCCAGTGGACAGAAAGCGGCGCCCCATGGACAGCCTCTTTCAGGAAGATCCCAGTTCCCAGAACAGACAGGAGCATAGGGCAAAAAGGACAGTCTCCACGAAATTGCTGTACTATTTTTTAATGAAAAACAAAACCAAACTCATTATTTTTCTAACAACTTCTGCAAATGGTTTTTCAGTATTTTTCCTCCTTTAGACCAGATAATTATGATGTGCAAATCCAGCATGCCTTGAACTGAAATAGAAATTAAGGTCAGCTAGAAAATGAACACTCTAACTTTTTGTCATCAAAACTGGGCCTTTCATAACGCTAAGCAGCCATCCTGCAAGAAGCAATTACTTTTCTGACCACACAGGATAACCCCGAGATCATGGAATTCAGCCCAAGGATGGGAACCAGCCTTATGCTGTTGCCTCAAAATAGCATAACCATCATCATTTCAGAATTTATTACAGGAAAGGCAGGAATAGTTATCCATATGCTTCCACTGAAGTGCGTAACAGTGAAGGACAGAGTCAAGAAAGTTCACAAATCAGCAGAATGGATAAAACTACCTGTGATCCACAGCCACTTGTTAATTTTCGCAAGAGAAGGAGGGAGCTATTCTGTTTCAGGCTCAACATGGGAGTGTTCATTACACCAGAAGGTGCTGACAAGCACAACTCGTGACTAGAGCCAGATCCCAGCAGTTCCATTTTAATCCTCCCATGAGATTTTGATTCTTCAGGCTGCTTCTAATAAGATTTTTCTAGATTTTCCCAGACTGTTTACCTCCAGTGACAGCCCAGAGAACACTAGCCTGACCAAATCTCCAAGCAGTTACTTTTATTAATTATTTACCAAGAAAACAAAACAAACAACTTCACCCCAGAGTCCAGATTACAATTTAGGTCCCTTTGATCAACTTTGATCCTACTTATAGCAGACGAGACATCAGCAATCTGAAAAATATAGGGCATTAAATCCACTCTCCGGAGCTCTGCTGCTGGCTCTTCTAATGCCAAGAAAGTCACTGCACCACAATCTGGAGGGGAAGGGGGGGTAGGCATCAAAGGCCTTTAGGTCGAACTGCTATTGGTGAAAAGTGACTAGAAGCAGACCTAAACAGAAGATTCTCTGAGCTGCTTCTGCACTGTGCAGACAATGGACAGGAACAGACAGCTCACTAGAAACACAGATTTAAACCACGATGGGGAAGAGATCTCATTCAGAATGCAGGCACACTTCTCAGTCAGCCATCACACCACCTCAAAATCCTTTCATGGAGTTAGGCAATTCTTTATTTGCTAGCCTAGACAGCGTGTGAAATGACTGCTTTCCAACAGCCACTGAGACATACTTCTATTAGAGTGACACTCAGCTCTCTGAACAGAAAAAAAAGTCAGAAGAGGAGTCTCATAGAAGACTATGAGGGAGGAGTCTCATAGAAAGCCCAGTGCCTATGTCAGAAGGCATACAAAGTACATCCTTAGCTTGTGTTGACATTCCAGTCTTATCAGTGTCTCCAATCTAAACTCCCTGCTAAGCACTTGACTGAAGTGAACATCATTGAACTCATTGGCTTCCAGAGTCCAGAACCACCAATTATATCTGCCATTTGAATTCCAAATATTCTAGGTATTATCACTGAAATGGTGGAGTCCATGCATCTATCCATCCCATTTTCAGCAAGAGGGAGACCAGGGAGCAGAGCCCTGTCAACCCCACTCCTGAAACTCCAGCCCCAAGGAAAAAAGTTTAGGAACATATTTGCAAATGAAAGCACTTGTGGCAAATCTACAAGACATAATGATCCAACAGTGGAGACAACAGACAACTAGGTTTGAATGTGCTATTATAGTATTTTTCCACAGAAATGCAACATTAGAGGTTAAGAGAAAGAAGGTTCACTCTAGAAGGCAGATATGTCAGGACAACTCTTATCAAGACAAGTGCCCAAGCATCTTCCTTTCGTGGACAAACCCTGCTGTAGAATCAAGACTCCACCTTGCACCTCTGATTCACTATAAATTCACATGTGGGGCAGAGACCAAGCTACATAGAAATTTCAATAGGAGGGGCAGAAGCATGAACCTAGTCACAAGAGGTTGATGAGGTGCTTTTTTAATAAAAAAAAACAAAAACAAAAAACCAAACAGAAACACCACACAAAGTGGAATTACCTTTCCCTCACCATTTTTTTTTCTGACAGAAACCTAAAAACTACTCCTCAGACTTTTTCTTATAGTTGGGAACTGCCAAGAGTTAGTATAATTAAAATAATATGGCTAAGACAACTACCTAGAGAAAATCCAAATGCTCATGAGCCTGAAGGATGAGATCTTTCTTTACAGAGATACAATGGCTTATTCCCTTTAATTCAGATTTCTCTAAATGCTGTTTCCGGGCAGGATGGTGACCTCTGACCATCCAGATATAATAAACAGAGAGCTGCCAGACCCACTGTGGATTATTCAGCTGAAGACCTTGCAGCTGTACTATATAACAAGGTAGCTTCTGTGGCATTACCATGAAAAAAATGCACATCTTGTGCACAGTCAAAAGCCATAACTAAAACAAACCACCAAAGGAAACCAAGTCCTGTTAATCATATAATCAAGATGATAAGAACCAAGAAAGAATGCAAGTTAACTGAGGTCAATAAAAAATTACACACATTGCAAACATTTAGGAAGTTTGGTGCTTCTTCTATTTAGGATGCCAAGTGTCATTCCAATAGGACTGTGGGGGGACCTTCTGTATTATACCAAGTGGCAAAGACTCTTCCTCAGCCTAGCTGAAAAGACATCAAAGGAGAAAACAGAAAAAACCAGTACCTGCTACTTCCACAATGTGATGCCTGGCAATATCATAGTAGGGATCATCCCACTGCAGGTGAGTGACAGGCTCAGGTGAGCTTTTGGAGTCTTCTGCACAAAACACAAACAGCAATTAGAAGAAGGAATAAGAAGCACCTGGGTGAGAGGTACAACATAGAGGGATGAGAAAAAGATGGCTCTTTAACATGAGGGGGACTAATATTGCATCTGTATCAGAAAGCCACCTTTGTGTAAGAGCAGCAATAACTTCTGAAGAAGACACCTGTCAATCCTATAAGGTCCATACATATACATCATGCTGCATAGCCTCTCAAAAAACTGTTTAGATGTGTCACAAACACTGACAGAAATCAAAACCAAGTGCCAAGGACACCATCATGGCTTTTTAGGACAGCAAGATCTTAAAAGCATGTTCTACATGCCCTGGAGCTAAATTTCATCTTTGGGCAGTAGTCCCATTATACAGCATTTCAAAGCTACAAACCAGATCTCTAGCCCACCCTGCACACAGAAGTTCAAGACTCTTCCACTCAGGAAGACCAAACTATCCTTTCAAAGAGACCTTAACCAAGGGCACTCAAGGGCTTGCAACATGTCTGTGGTGTCAGCACCAAAGCGCAGCCAGCCACAGGACTGAGAGAAGTCTCTTTATTTACATCAGCTAGCTCTAGGGTTTTTAGTGCAGCTTGATGGCAGGGCTAATTCACTTGGGTGTGGTGCAAGATTTAATGTATCTATAAAGATTTCAAATGGAGCTAGGGCTCTCTGTATCTGTAGATATGACCACAACACTGCAGGACAATCAATTTCTTTTTGGCCAAAACCCAGACCCCAAACAATCAGGATACTTACCTGTCTTGGGAAAAGGAGGGGCTTCATCTTCTGGCCAGTTCTTATCTATGGAGGCCAGTTTGAGCTGGCTGAGGGACTGGTTGGTATCATCCAAGTTCAGATCATCTTGAAGCTCCGAGAGCGAGTCTGCCGCCATAGTCTCCAAACAGTGTGGTTTATTTTTCAGCGTCTAGAATGAGGGCTGGAGACTGCTAGATGAGACACAGAGATCACAATTTACTTCCTCATTGAGACTCTTTCTCTTCTCACCTATTATCTTCAAATCCTTATCTTCATTTATCCAGAGATCACATTTCCCCTCCCTCTTTAGCACAGGCAGGAACTCCTCTCACCAAAGCCAGGAGCTCCGACATACAAACACTATCAAAAGGCCGTGAGGAGCATGTACCAACTCTCCCAGTGAGTCACTGCTTGACCACAGCTCTGCCCAGAGCACCTTCTCTCCTGAAACAGGCGCAGCAGCAAGACGCCAAGGAAGGTGACAGGCTACACCAGCCCCTGCCTGACACACTGAATGTACCAGCTCTGAGCTCCCCCTCCCTCCACAAGGGCTGGCACCAAGCCCAGCTGTTTCCACAGACAGCCCAGTGTTGGAAGCTTTCCCAGCAATCACGCCCCCTCCCCCCCTTCTCCCTGCAAGGGAGGAACAGAGTTCTCAACAGCACTGAAGTGGGTGGCTCAGTGTGCAGAGATCTGAGCACTGAAAAGAACAAACAGCTTCTTACAACAGGACTTTGCAGGGTGAGGTAGTAAGATGGAGAGAACAATACACATACAGCCATCATCTCTTTTCAGCTCCACTGAGGAATCGCATCTTTAATTTAAAGCCATATTGCTAGGATGAGTATTTCTCACCAAGCATGCCATAATACCAAGAAGACCATTAAGAAGATCTAAGTTGCTTGTAAATATTTCTCACTCTACCAGGAGCAGAAGATATGTCAAACCCATAGCAGAGAGTTCAGTACCTCATAAGGGTACCAGATCTTAGGGATAATCCCTAGAAAAAAGCCTCCCAAGTCAGCATTCTCAAAATAAGAGAGGAAACACTAGAAAGGACAAGTACAACTCACACAGACCACACGGAGAACAATTCAGCAGCCAACAGGCAGCAAGCCAAGAGGAACAAGAAAAACAAAATGACACTTTGCATCAGCAAACCTCTCTGTTAATGCTGTTTTTCAGACAGGCTTGTGCTTGTTTTGCCCTATAAGGAGAGCAGAGGGTTAAAAGATTATCCGAGGAGGCACAATGCCTTTGTGCCTCTTTCACAGAGTAATACTATTTCCTTTAGCAGAAATGAAGGAGGACACAATGTTTTCCATTTCCCATCCCTAGAGCTTGCATGTGTATATTTATCCAGAGAAGATAATGAAACAGCTACATGGATCTGAGCACAGACAACAAAGACTGCAAGAGCATCAGAAAGTATCATATCCACTCTCATAACCAAGCTTGGGATGCATTTTGAGAGTTCAGAAAATTGGATATTCAGTGTTTGTCCTCTTCCACTCTGGGTTACTCCTTGATTACTGCTTCCTGTCCTCCTTCATCTATTACCAGTTCACAACCAGTTTTCATTGCTCTGGTGGTCCCAAAGGGCAGGGAGCTGCTACTAAGCAAACAAAATTAGATTCCCAAAACAGGAAAGAGCAAAACAACCAATACAGCATGGCAAACACACAAGGTCTGGCCACTCCAGCCAAAGAGCTTCAAGAGCTGCCTGAGCTCCTCTGATAGGAAAAGGACAAGGAGCAAGCAATTGGGTCCCTTGTGCTGTGAGCTCAGATTGGAATCATTAAACAGCTGGGCCAAGGAAATGTGGAGAACTCCCCACCCTTAGCAGCTGATCCAATTTCTATGGTAACACCAGGCACCAATTCCTATGACTCAGTGTGCTTAAAACATTCCTTGCTGTAGCCCAACAGCACCACAACCCACCCTGTGCTGAGGAAGCACTCACTATCCCCATAGCATTCCCAGCTCCTAGGGATTTCCCTACTCTGATGGGGACAGAGATCCTACATTCAAGAGCTGCCATCCACTGAGATGCCTCTCCTGTAACATTCTTGGGGATGCTCAGTGTCTGCTGAAGTGCTTAAGGACCAAATCCAAATCTTCCCACAAAGCAGCAAACAGCACTGCCATGCCATAGGGACAGCAAGACGTGAAGTGTCCTCAATTGTGTCTACACAGATTGCATTTTCACTTCACAGTCAACCTGCAGTACTTGATCAGAGTCAGCAGAGCTAATCATTAGACAGCACAGGAGGATTTCTCCAAAGGCATAAAATTAATCCCAGTGGTCTGGCACCATGCAGAAGGAAGCTGTCACTAGGTCCCTCCCAGTTTCACACTGTAAAAAGAACCTGGTGGGCAGATCACACTCCCCAGATACCTCCATGTGCTCTTCTCAAGTAGGCAGGTAGCTCCATTCCTTGGCTCTACGTTAATGGTCCCTACCAGAAATGTAAATTGAAGAAGGATCCAGAGCAGAAGCTGTCTTAGATTTCAGGTCCTTCTTGTGAGACAGTGTGTAGCTCCCAGAGAGCCCTAGGTGACTTTTTTGGAATCTTCTCCAAAAGTATAAAAGGTAAAAGAAGAGGGTCTAACATCAGGTAACCTTAGAACAGTTTAGAGAAATATAGTCCTCTAAATGCCTGAAAGCTACCACACACTGAAGAGGAGAGATCTGGAGTTAGGATTTAACAAACTATTTGGGGGTTTTAGTATATGAGTATACATTCTACTTCCTGATAGTAGAGCGGCATGAGATTTTCCCATGTGCTTAAAACTGACCCACAAGCATCACCTGTCATTGAACTGAGTCCATCCTTTATATCCCTCAGTATATGGGCAAAATGACTGTCAAAAACCAGCATTTCTCCAGAGTTCAGACAATTTAAGAACCCTGTTTGTTTTAGGTGTCATGACAAGATGCAAGTAATACACCCCATATAGCAAATCAGAAAGTAAGAAAAGCTATGTACCCAGATATAAAAAGTAAAAAGCCTAGTCAAACATTAAAAAAATAAAGAATCACAACTGATGTTGGAAGCATTTACTTACTGCCAGACTTTAAAGTCAATAGTTTCCACTTTTCAAAGCTTACACTGGTACAGAACACTTGAACAACTGAGCACCTGCTGCATAATAAAATATTACTTTCTTGATAACCGAGAACTGTGCTGTAGAACAGGTAAGGCAGGTCTATGAAGACCTTGGTAGTTGCTCTTTATATAGAGTATTTTTCCCCCTACTATTTTCCCATCATTTATTTCACTATTTTCCCATCATTTATTTCAAAGCTGCACCTAACTCAGCAGTTTCCTGTTCTTGTTTTTCTTCCAGCTGTATTGTTAAGTACAAAGCACATCTACATATCAGAATATGTCCATATGTTTATTACCAGACCCTGTACTTAGAGACAGTAAAAATTTACAAAAGCCAAGTGGCCTCTTCTTCCCAGGCCAATTAACAAGCAATGCTCAGACCCAAAGGAATCCCATTTATAGAATCATAGAATAGCCTGGGTTGGAAGGGACCTCAAAGATCATCGAGTTCCA